>CM065811.1:126488969-126695500 GCA_033398695.1 Orobanche coerulescens | reverse complement strand
CAAAAGCCACTTAGGGTCACCACCCCAAAGTTCATTTTCCAAAATGCAAATCCGATTAACAAAACACGGGGTTCACAACCCAATTCATTCCAAATACAAAACACAGGTCCACGACCCAACCATTCCAATCACAAAACACAGGGTCCACGACCCGTTCATCAACTTCAATTCACTTCCAACAACATATTACACATAACACATTATTATTATGCCATTTTAGCCAAACACCAAGACTCAATATATAATGTCTCTCGACCCCAAGCACCAAGCATTGTGATATTCCGGACATATCACAATTATTCATCAGTACAAACATTCTGGCAATTCTCGCGACCCGGTCCGGCCACATCCGCATGACTCCACACAAAATCTTAACAAAATAATTGAACTTTAACTTACCAACAACAACATCACACATAATGGCATCACTCGAAAATAATGTGATCCTATACTCGACACCAATACGCATAGTCAATTAAGCACATTAATTCCCGAACACAAGAATCCTCTTTTAATAAAACCATGATTATAGTTATAACGATTCTTTAGAAAAATGGTTGTAAACAATTCGTTTAGCAAGTATCGTCAATTTTCAACCATCATATTCACAAAATACGTAATGTATGGGCAAGATACTTGCCTCGATAGTCGATACCGGACACTCCGACGAATATGGCTCAACCAGGAAACCTCGAATGCCCACAACCCTCCGGCGGAAACGACGGTAACATAACCGATCGGGAAACGGCGAACGGAAGGGTTACGACTCAAGTTCTTCACAAGGAACCTGACCCTAACACCATACCGTCAATAATCAACGATCGTACGAGGAAGAATAATCATAGAACGCCCAAAACCCCCCTCTAAGGATTTTCACCGGACACCTTCAAGGCACCGATTAGGAACTCAACAAAACGAAGAATATTTAACAATCGAACCATGGATCAACAAGGAAATTGGTATAATATGACTTAATAATCATCAATCCATCACAAATATAAGTTATCACGGATCAAACGGGCGAAAACAACCAAAACCCCCAATTTTCCCAAAACTAGGATTTTAAGAAAACTAACCTTGATTCGCTGGATTGAAGGATGTTATGGAGTGATTAATCGATGACATGATCTCCCAAACTTCGTGGATTAGTTGTATAACAACATGCCTTCAAGTTCCCAAAGGATCCAGCCGCGGAAGAGAAAGGGAGAAAATGAAAAATGAGTACAAACAGGATCGCCGCCATATTTATATCGGTGCGGCCTAGCGTGCGCTAGTCGCCGAGCTAGCGTGCGCTAGCGGGCGGTCATGGTCAAAAATGTTCGGCCGGGCCCACCATCATGCGCCGAACACGTGCGCTGTCGGCCCGGCCACAATCCAGACTTCTCGCTCGGCCAGAAGCGTCAGCCTTTCCGGCCAGAAGCGTGCGCTACTGCCGGCCAGAAGGCGCAGTTGTCCGACAAAGGCGTGCGCTACTCGCCGATCCTCCCGAGTCGTAACCTTTCGTCCCTACTTCCTCGGCCGACTAGCACGCGCAACCAACCGGCCAGAAGGCAGGCCGCCTCCCGGCCAGAAGCGTGCGCTACCTTCCGGCCGTAGCGTGCGCTACGCCGGTTCCTGCCGCACCCGCCCGGCCACTGCCTACACGCGTCCGGCCACTGCCTCCACTCGTCCGGCCAGTGCCCGCAACCGTCCGGCCAGTGCCCGACCACCATGATTCGACGACTCGATTTTCCGAAATCGCACGGAACGAACACGACAAAACACTCGGGGACAACATCATCGATCCGAAATGAAAACAACGGATAACCAATCATCACCTACGGTCTTAAACGCCAAAATCAATTGTCGAGAAAATAATACCGGGACTCGACAACCGGGAAATATCCGAAAAAAATCCAAAATAACCGGAACGAAAATCGTGTGTATTACAACTCTCATATTTCGTTTATATGAGGAGTGTTGTCATTATTTATGTCCCTTTGAATATGATACTCGACTATTTGTTTCCGATAAAAGACTTGTGTTGTCTTGGTTTTTGAGCGAGTTGATGCGTGTATTGTGATGTATGTAAGTGAATGTTGTTACATGTGAGTTTTTTGGCATTCTAGCCTAATAGATTTTCGAAAAACTTGAGTATCTTAGAAAATAAATTTTGAGACGTACTTTTAAAATGAATTATTTTCCCGCGATACTTTCAAGGTGCCTTCAAATGCCGCAATATGTTTCAAAATTATTCCAGTTGAGGACCAAAATATTTTGAGATATTTTCAATTATTTAGAAATGCTTTGCTTAGACCCGAGGGTCGAATATTTATGAAAGTTTTT
Source organism: Orobanche coerulescens (assembly GCA_033398695.1). Taxonomy (NCBI): domain Eukaryota; kingdom Viridiplantae; phylum Streptophyta; class Magnoliopsida; order Lamiales; family Orobanchaceae; genus Orobanche; species Orobanche coerulescens. The sequence goes on along the minus strand of CM065811.1, from coordinate 126,693,175 downwards.
CACTAAAAGAAAAGTGTCCTCATTTTTGTTCAAACGCAAGATGGTTTTTAAAGTCTCGATAATGGTGTTTGTACTACTTTTTGTAAGGTGATACTCAAGATCTACCGGTGTTTCCAAATTGTTTTCAAAAAGTTGGTTTTCATTTTTAAACCTATCATTCCTGTTTGCGGACCAGAAATATATGTATGATGTTCGAACTTTCGTTAGGGTGTTAACCCCGAGTTGTGGTTGAATTGGTGGTGTGAGCGTTGAGTCGTTTGCTATCGCACCCGTGTGAACGTTTAGGACTTGAGTTTGTATGATTGTGTACATACGTGGTTGTTTCGTGATGTTTAGTAATTATATGCTGGTTATCGTTCGGGCCGTTGTAATCGTCGAACGATGCCGTGGTTGTTGTGATTTTAGTTATGTTATGCCAAGTTGGCATCTCCGGTTTGTTGTTTTGCGATGATATGTTCCATTGTATCTAGCATTTGTATATTCAGTATGCTGAGCTGAGGTGTTTCAACCGTGGTGTGCCAAGGGCATGCACGTACCAATTATCCTTCTCGTCAGTAATGCATTTCAAGTGTGGACCCGAGAGACAAAAGATCCAGTTTTGCGAGTTGGGTTCCGAGTCTTTCGGGGCATGAACTTCAGTACAGATATCAGGATCGACTCTAAGAGGGCCATGGGAAATGTTTCCACACCGCTTTGTGTTGTTTCCTTGTTTCCGTTATTGTGAGTTGCGGGGACGACCTTATTTTATAAGAGGTCGAATCTAATACCCGTATTGTTTTTGGACTTCTGCATTTCCTCTTTCTCAAGTCTATGGACTCGCTCGTGTTCATTGATACTTTCTGAATTTGTTCTGTATTTCGGTTTCATCGTTCGAACGAGCCGTGATCTTTTTTTGGGTCGATCTAGTTATCGCTGTGACTTTTCCGAGTTCGGTTCGATTCTTGTGAACCTTGTTCGGAAGTAACATCTTTTAGTTTCTACTAGTTCTTTTGATGTCTTGAGTTGAAGCGTGAACTTCGGAGTCATTGTTCGACCGTTGTCATTCGATCAATGTTGTTCGATCGTTGTTACTCGATCATTGTTTTTCGATCGTTGTTGTTCGATCATTGTTTTTCGATCGTTGTTATTCGATCATTGTTATTTGATCTTTTTTGTTCGATCATTGTTGTCGATTGTTGTTGTTCGGTCATTGTTGTTCGATCGTTGTTGTTCGATCGGGGTTGTCTGACTATAGTTGCCTGATCTCGTACCGCGAAGAATTGTCGTTCACCGTTAGTCACCGCTTCGAGTGTGGCCTGTGGGTCACCGAGCAGGCATTGCGAGACGGTAGCCGAGAGATTTGGGGATCGAGTTTACGTCTCTGCCCGAAAGGGCACATAGATGCCTAGTGTGCTTTTTGAGGATTTCGCGTAGTCCGAATTGTTTGTGATTGTCCTTGTGGCTCGCTTTATGTTTATTTTCTGTTTTCTCGACTGTGCGTGTTCCTTGTAACAGGTGCTTTGTATTTTGTGATAGTTCGGATCATCGACTTGATTGTATTATCTGTTTGATGACGCTTGTCACTTGTTGGATTTATTATGTCTCTACCGGTGGCGTTGTGTTTGTCGTCGTGGAATGTGTTTTCACGCCGTATATTCCTTTGCGTTGTTTGTAACGTTTCGCCATTGGGTGTAAGTTACGCGTTTCTTGTGTATCTCGTTGAGTTTTCTTGGCGGAATATTGCTTCTCCCTACTTGTTTTAAGTTTCGGGACGGAACTTCTTTTAAGGAGGGTAGTATGTAATATCCTCAATTTCGGTTTCCGGTAATCTTTATTTTTTTTCGGCGGGAGTCTATTTTGACGACTCACTCATGACCCTTTCGTCATTTTGAAAATATTTAATTCTGCACTTTTTGACGTCCGAGTTCGTTTCGGTGTTGTTTTGTTGAGTTCCGTGTTCTTAAGCGGCTTTTCCGCACTTGAGTTTGATTCTTGCGAATCTCGTCCGAAAATGTTGTTTCGAGTTTCTCGTAAGTTCATTTAATGTTATTATTCATGTTGCAAGCTTTGGATTGGTGTTTCGATCGTGTATCGTATTTTCGACGCTTCTCGGGCCGTTTTCGTAATTTACCAAAGTTTTGGGTAATTACTTTCCGTTGTCGAATTTCGAGCCTTCGGGTGGTCGGAATCGTGTGTTCTCTTAGCGCTTGGATTCGTCTTTTTGAGTACTTCTTAACCGTATCTTCGATTCATATTCAGGTTTGGGTTTCGGGGTTGTCCGGGCCATCAGAAGTGGCCACGGCCGAGTCGCGGCCGCACATTTTGGAGCAGGTACTGGCCTGGTCGAGTTACGGCCGTAAGCTGCCGGTTATGGCCATAAGTGATCAGCAGGCATGGCCTGACGAATGCCGGTTATGGCCGTAATGGCCGAGAGTTACGACCGTACGGGCGCCAGGCAGCTTCCGGACGAATGCCGGTTACGACCGTAAGGCGTGATCGGGTATGGCCGTAATGGACTGGGCAAATTCCGGACGAAGGCCAGTTATGGCCGTAAGGGGTGCCAGTTACGGCCGTAAGTTGTCGGCACACGCTGGGCAGTATAAATATGATCGATCAGACGTGTTTGCACCAATTTTTCACTTCCTTTCTTTTCTGTCCGCGGTTGGAGGTTTGGAGAGGTCATAGGCATGTTGTCAGGCGATGAATCCATGAAGTTATGGAGTTAATATCATTGATTAATTCTTCTATAACACCCTTTGATCATGCGAATAAGGTCAGATTTCCTGAAAATCCTAGTTTGGGGGATTTGGGGGGGTTTTTGTTGGTTTTGTTCGATTTAACCGTAATAACTTAGATTTGTGGCGTATCGATGATTATTTAGATGTATTCTATCATTTCCCTTGTGATTCCATGGTTAGGTTGTCTAGATTCGTTATTTTGGTTGAGTTCTTAATCGACACCTTGAAGGTGTCCGATAAAAGGCCTTAGAGGGGGATTCACGCGTTATGCGATTATTATTCCTCGTACGATCGTTGATTTATTGGTGATATGTCTTAGGAATGAAATCCTTGTGAAGGAATCGAGGCGGAACCCTCCCGTTCTTGTTTCTTCGGGGTTCGAGTTTCCCGGTGGAACCGTGTTCTTCGGGGTGTTCGGTAGCGGTAATTGAGGCAAGTATCTTGCCCATACGTTTCATGTTTCGTAGGTATAATTGTTGGTAAATGATTTTATGTAAAATCCGGATGTTTAATGAATGTTAAAAAGTATCGGTATGTTCTCGATAAATGTTGCCTTTCAACGATAACTTGGATGCTTCGTGAATAAGTGTGTTTTTGGCCTATGGGTGTTAACTTCGTTTGTTGAAAGACTTATGATCACATTTAGTGAATGTAATAAACCGTAATCATTTACCGAGGATAATGTGTCGTTATGTGTGCTTGTTCGGTGAAGATGTGACGGGTGATATTGGTTGTTACTCCTTTGAAAGGAGGTTGTGATGCTTAATATTGCTTGGCTTGATAGTTGATTATTGTTGTGTGCTTGTTTTTTGTGTTGTGTCGCAGGGTAGGATCGTTGTATCTCCAGGATCCATACTTGCTAGTTTGGGTCGGGCGTGCTCATAGGGTTTATCCATCGGGTATGTCTTGCGAGGACTCCGAGGTTCGTGGCTTGTTAGCACGATGCCAGGATAACTTAGGTGGTTATCCATCGTATGTCTTGTAGGACTCGAGGTTCGTGTCTTGTTAGCGCGATGCCGGATAACTTATGGTTGTGATTTGGTTATGAATGTATCTGTGCTTGTGGTCACGTGATCGTTGTTATGGTGACATGTGATTTGGTATGGTTTCCTATCGGGTTATTCACTCGGGTATGTTCTCGGGAGCATCGAGGTTCGTGGCTTGTTAGCACGGGACGCGAATAATCCTTAGGAGTGTGTGTTTGATGATTTGGGTCGTAGACCCTGTGGTTTATGATTTGGGTCTTGGATCTCGTATTTTGTGAATTAAGTCGTGGACCCCGTGTGTTGTTATCGTAATTGTGATTTGGGAAAATGACTTGTGGGCTGTGTCCCTAAATGTTTTCAAAACTCCTGAGATCGTAAAATGTTTTTACAAGATGTATATTGGGTTTACCCCTATCTTTCGATCTAACCGTTTTGATCAAGTGATTTACCTCGGGAAGTATCTTTATGATTTCTAAGTCCTTGGAGTATGATATATATGGCTTGTTTTCGTATTTTATACTTGCACTAGCAAAATAGTGGAGTTTTGCTAACCCCCGAGTATTCGGGGGGTGGATGTCTGTATTGCATTCAGGTTTTGGGGAGCATAGCACAGGGTCAACATGAAGGATGATGAAAGATGAATGATACTAATCACACGAGGACCTGTATGTTGTCGTATTGGTCTAGCTGTATTTTATTTCCACTGCAGTATTCTTTCCCCGTTGTACGGGAGTGTGTTGTATTCGACCCCTGCGTGGGCATGTATTGTAATTGAGTTGTATATATTTATTGAAAGACCAAATCGGTCTACTGAGTCTTTTTAGCCTCAAAGGCATTGTTGAGTTTTTCGATTTTGTTACCAGCCTGGTAGAACCTTGAGGAAAGGTTCTACGGCGTGTAATATCCCTGAGCGGATTGGGGGTGTTACATAAATGGTATCGGAGCTTAGGTTGTGGAAACCTAGGCTGTTGGGTCTAGTTGTGTCTATTGAGTTTTGTCTCGTCGGATTTTGTCTGACGGAGTCGTGTCGCGACGCGTCGTCTGAGTTGGTTGGTGGTGATTAGTATCGTGGGGCGATCACCATCTTTGTGCGACCTGTGGATGTAAGTCTCCCTTCTTTGTATTGTGCCTCGTGTGACATGAGTTACTAGTATGATTATGTGTTAAGTGATGGAGTCTCTATGCAGATTCTTGGTTTCGTGATGCGTTTATGTGACTCTCATATTTTGTTTATATGTGGAGTGTTGTCGTTATTTATGTCCCTTTGAATATGATACTCGACTGTTTGTTTCCGGTAAAAGACTTGTGTTGTCTTGGTTTTTGAGCGAGTTGATGCGTGTATTGTGATGTATGTAAGTGAATGTTGTTACATGTGAGTTTTTTTGGCATTCTAGCCGAATAGATTTTCGAAAAACTTGAGTATCTTAGAAAATAAATTTCGAGACGTACTTTTAAAATGAATTATTTTCTCGCGATACTTTCAAGGAGCCTTCCAATGCCGCAATATGTTTCAAAATTATTCCAGTTGAGGACCAAAATATTTTGAGATATTTTCAATTATTTAGAAATGCTTTGCTTAGACCCGAGGGTCGAATATTTATGAAAGTTTTTCACTAAAAGAAAAGTGTCCTCATTTTTGTTCAAACGCAAGATGGTTTTCAAAGTCTCGATAATGGTGTTTGTACTACTTTTTGTAAGGTGATACTCAAGATCTACCGGTGTTTCCAAATTGTTTTCAAAAAGGTGGTTTTCGTTTTCAAACCTATGATTCCTGTTTGCGGACTGGAAATATATGTATGATGTTCGAACTTTCGTTAGGGTGTTAACCCCGAGTTGTGGTTGAATTGGTGGTGTGAGCGTTGAGTCTTTCGCCACGTATTGTTGGGTTAGCCCTCTGCGAGGGGTGTGATGTTGATCTTTAATGTTATCATTTCGTGGTGATTTGCGTGCTAGCGCACCCGTGTGAGCAGTTTGGACTTGAGTTTGTATGATTGTGTACATACGTGGTTGTTTCGTAATGTTTAGTAATTATATGCTGGTTATCATTCGGGCCATTTTAATCGTCGAACGATGCCGTGGTTGTTGTGATTTTAGTATGTGTTGATATATTATGCCAAGTTAGCATCTCCGGTTTGTTGTTTTGCGATGTTATGTTCCATTGTATCTAGCATTTGTATATTTGGTCTGCCGAGCTGAGGTGCTTCAACCGTGGTGTGCCGGGGCATGCACGTACCAATTGTCCTTCTCGTCAGTAACGCATTTCAAGTGTGGACCCGAGAGACACAGGATCCAGTTTTCCGAGTTGGGTTCCGAGTCTTTCAGGGCATGAACTTCAGTACAGATATCAGGATCGACTCTAAGAGGGCCATGGGAAATGTTTCCATCAGCTGCTTTTGTGTTGTTTCCTTGTTTCCGTTATTGTGAGTTGCGGGGACGACCTTCTTTTATAAGAGGTCGAATCTAATACCCGTATTGTTTTTGGACTTCTGCATTTCCTCTTTCTCAAGTCTATGGACTCGCTCGTGTTCATTGATACTTTCTGAATTTGTTCTGTATTTCGGTTTCATCGTTCGAACGAGCCGTGATCTTTTTTTGGGTCGATCTAGTTATCGCTGTGACTTTTCCGAGTTCGGTTCGATTCTTGTGAACCTTGTTCGGCAGTAACATCTTTTAGTTTCTACTAGTTCTTTTGATGTCTTGAGTTGAAGCGTGAACTTCGGAGTCATTGTTCGACCGTTGTCATTCGATCATTGTTGTTCGATTGTTGTTACTCGATCATTGTTTTTCGATCGTTGTTGTTCGATCATTGTTTTTCGATCGTTGTTATTCGATGATTGTTGTTGTTCGTTCGCTGTTGTTCGTTCGTTGTTGTTCGATCGTGGTTGTCCGATCAGTAGTTGCCTGATCTCGTACCGCGAAGAATTATCGTTCACCGTTAGTCAGCTGTTTCGAGTGTGGCCAGGTGGGTCACCGACCCGTGCATTGTGACACGGTAGCTGAGAGATTTGGGGATCGAGGTTGCGTCTCTGCTCCGAAAGGGCACAGAGATGCCTAGTGTGCTTTTTGAGGATTTCGGCGTAGTCCGAATTATTTTTGATTGTCCTTGTGGATCGTTTGGTTTATTTTCTGTTTTCTCGACTGTGCGTATTCCTTGTAACAGGTGTTAGGAGTATGCCTCGAATGCCACTCAGAGGTTGTTGAGTGAGGGCATTGTACTTGTAATTATGTAAACCATTTATATAAGGCAATGAATGTTTCTTTATTTACCGGTAGTTACCGCATTCCTAACTCGTAAATAAACATATAGAAACTAGTCCGTGTATTTGAGAGCAAAACGCTCCACTCCTTATTGGATAAGGGGGTCGGCCTGGAAAGGTTATAGCTCAAATACTTAATCGCTCGCAAGTCGATGAAACTTGATAGGCGTTAAGTTTATGTGAAGACTTGTATGACGTGTTCTTTGACATGGAGAGTGCCCGTCGAACACTAATGGTTAGTGGGAGCACACGTTATAGGTATGCTAATTGGATTAGTATACTCGAACCGACTCACCCTCGATTCGTCACATGGATTTCACTCCGGACAACCAATGACGGAATCGAAAGGTTGTGATAGGTATGCGTGAACCTTCGACTTGAGGATTTAGTAGGGATGTGCTTGTGACGTCAAGATTTTCATTAGAGTAGTTCGACCTCGTAAACCTAAGGCGGGGTCAACCTCGACGTGCATCTTGACGGCAAGTAGCAGTCCTATCAATACCAAGATAGAATTCTTTCTCCGTTAGTGAGCGGGTTATATGTCCTATGCGATTATCGCGTATGAGATCATAAGTCTTTAGCCAAAGCATTGGAGCTAGTTGTATTAGATACACGACAGCTCGATGATCTCGATTTGCATTAACGCATGCATAGCGTCAAGTACAGATAGGGTTTGACTGACCGTGACCCTATAACTTGATCGGTACATTTGAAATAAGGGTTTATACGTATACTGGTATTCACGACAGAATGGTTTTTGAATGATCCCAATCATTCGTTCTCAGTCGGGGTACAGTGTAGGCCACCAGGCTGGCTAGGTGGTGCTACTACTCTTTGGTTCCTCCCATTGCTGACTGAGACGGACCTACCGAGTCGCGCATTAGGATTGACGACGGAATGAATCGAGCTAATTCTCTCATTATGAATTTTAGATATTGGATATCTAATTTTGGAACATTGGATGTTTAAATCGATTTATTGGATAAATTGATTTACGGCCTAATGAATTAAATAAATTACTGGGTGATTAATTTAATTCATGAATATAATTATTTCTTAGAGAAATTAATTATGTTATTTTGTATTTGATATGTTTAATTAATTGGATTAATTAAACGACATAAATACATTAGAACGGAATAGGAGTTTATCTGTTTGGACTCACGGGAGTCCGAAACGAACCGAACTCGTCCGTTTTCTAGCATGGGCCGCCCCCCACTTATTACCATGTGTGTGTATTGACTTGTCCCCATCATGGTTTTGGAATCTCATGTGATTGAGGGGACAAGTATCATATACATTATATGGGGAATCAATCATAATATATGTATTTGTTTTCATGTGGGTTGAATAAGAATATATAGAAGACTTTGATCTCTCATCCTCACTTCACTCTTGGCATCATACGTATAAGTGAGATAAAGAGAGAGAATTGTTTTCTCATATAGTCTTCCTTTTCCTTCTTCATCTTCATCACAAGTTCTTGGTTTTTTCTTGGAGAAAACATCAAGACATAAAAGAGAGATTGTGAGTTATACACTTAGAGTGTTATAATTTCATATTGGAAGCTTCATCACTTAGCTCTAGCCGTATCCTCGGAGGATAGCAAGGTGATTGTTGTTCCGGTCGTTTCTCCGGCGCGTGGCAAGTAGAGACGCGGTGTTTTCGGCATTGGATCGCTCAAGAGCTTGGGGAATAGCTCAAGAGAAGGTTATCCATTTAATCAACGGACTACGAGGGTATGTTTCTTGTATCTCTTGTATTTCATTTTGATATTCGTATATTCGTAGCTCGATCGATCATCGTAGGGATTCGGATCGAATTAATTTTCGCTTTACCGCCTACTGGGCCTTCGCTTTAGGCACCGAATCCCAACAGGGTATCGAGCGTAGGTCTTGCGATCGTATATACGATATTGGCATTTGGAATGCTCGATTAGATGGTGAATGATTTGGAATCATTTTAGTCATAATCGTGGTATATGTTTTTCGCTCGTAATAATTGTATTTTTCGTAAGTTTATGTCTAAATATAAATCTTAAATTTATGGGAAATATGATTTATATTGAAGATACGAAAGTCGGAAAATATTGATATTGGATATCCGGTCGAAAATCTAGCCCCGAATCGTCGTCGGACGACTTTTTGGACAAAAAGGGTAATCTGCCGAGAGTGACTCGACCGTGTCCTGGTGACACAATCGTGTCCTGATCTGCCAAAGCACGCTGTAGACCCGACCATGTCGGGCGACACGGGCGTGTCCGGCGGAAGGCTTCGTGAAGTGACTCGACCGTGTCAGCGACACGGCCATGTCTGGCAGAATGTGTGGGACATCACGGCATGACCCGACCGTGTCTGGCGGCAGTCGCCGGCGATGACTTCGGCCAGCAGCCATTTTTCACCGGCTCGATTTTTCGTATTCTTAAAAATTAATCTCCCGCATGTTAAATTGGATTTAATATGATTAAAATGATTTATAGTATTTCATTTTATAAGGGAAATTTGATTAATTGGAATATTTATGGTCGATCAATTATTTTGAACGTTATCAAATTACCGATTGTGTGAATCGATTCGATCGGTTCGTATTGTTGATTGGATCAATGTATCTCTACGCTTTCCATTTATATAGTATTTATTCGATGAATGCTTTTGAATGGGGATGTGGTTCGTGGAGTTAGATTTGAATCGCTCGTTTTATTCGATTGGGTTGTAAAGGCCGTTTGAGCCTATTTATTTTACTAGAAATGTTTGTATCTAGGATGCAATTTTCGATGTAAAATTTATATGTAATGACGAAGACCGGAGGAAGATCCATTTCGAGAAGACGAAGATTCAAGACGAAGACTTGTAATTAGATTACGAAGTTTTTGTTTTCTAGGAACGGTCCATGAATCACATGTTGGTAGCAACTAGGTTGTGAATGATTGTTTCATATTGTATGAATGCCACAAACGCGCTTAAATGAATTAATGTGCAAAGTGTAACATTAATCGCGATAATTCTCCCACAACAAATAATTAAGTTTATAAGGTTTCAAGGTTTTCCTTCCTCCATCGAAGTTTTCGAAATTGAAATCCAAACCGGATGTGCTATGCTTCCGAGTTATCGTGGTAGTCGTCGGGAGGACGGATAAATTACCGGAGCGCATTCGATGCCTTCGGTTGGAGCAAATTTTATCCCTAGAAACCCGATAGGTTGCCTGATAAGATTCAATTGTGAAACCGATTTGCGTCGATGGTATAAACTTAACTTGTTCACGAACCATAGAAATCGTATAGGTTGAGGGGAGTGAACAAGGGGAAAAAGAAGATCGAATCATCCATTAGATGGGTTGGTGTTGGACACCACTTTATGAAAATTAATAGACTAGAAACCTGCTCGGTTGCCCTCTATTAAGATTTATAAAGAACTCGATCACCACTATGAAGTAGAGCGACGATACTTAGGATATCACATGGGAGTGTGTTATTCCGATAAAAAATAGTGGGAGCCGGGTAACAAGAATAGAAAAGACCTTAATTCTATACTCGTAACATAATATAACAAGTCACTAATTAATCTGCTATACTTAATGCATAAATCTCAATATGACAATGAATCCACTCGCAATTATACTCGAAAAGAATACCTTAATGGGACCTAACTTTGTGGATTGGCTCCGCAACTGATGATTGTACTCGGTATAGAGGCACTGGATACGCCTTGGAGACGGACATTCCGGCGCCTCCTGTGCGGACCCGAGCCAATCAGAAGAGATTGAAAACCACGAAAAGTGGGTTAAGGATGATGTGAAAGTCCGTGCTTATATGATGGCTTCCATGTCTAATGAGCTTCAAAGAGCTCATGAGAAAATGACTTCGCTGGCGATTCTATCTCACTTAACCGAGCTTTATGGTGAGCACAGAATCGCTAGATATGAGATATCCAAGCAATCGTTTGGTGCAAGGATGAAGGAAGGTGAGAAGGTTGGGGAACACATCCTCAAAATGATATCCATGATCGAGAGATTGGAGGCTCTTGATTTTAAAATGGATACTTCTCTCAAACCGACCTTATCCTACAGTCTCTCCTCGATTCCTTCTCACGCTTGTTATGAACTTCAACCGCAATGAGATTGCATGTAACTTAGCCGGGCTAATGAACAACCGGTGACCGCTCGGCCTCGGATGAAGACCGCGGATGAAGGAGTCTCGCACTTGTGATTTCTTCGACTTCTAAGTCTAAGAATAAGAAGAAAAAGACCAAGAAGCGGACTGACCACAAGCTAAGGACCTTAAGGGTAAGGGCAAGGCCCGATGGTTCCAAAGAACAAGAAGAAGAAGGATGCTTGTCTCAAGTGCGGTGAGTGGGCCACCGGGCTAGAGACTGTCCGATTCTTCATGGCACTTCGTGCATGTAACTTTTAGTTTTGGAAACAAATTGTTCGCTACCGTATTTTCTACTTCTGGATCTGGATTACGTGCTAGTTCTCATATTTGTACCGTGAATCGTGATCTGGAACAAAGTAGGAAGCTTAGAGTCGAGAAGTTATGATCACAATCGGAAGCGGGCATAGTGTCGAGGCGACCGACATAGGATCACTTCTTTTGGGTTTAGAATCCGGCTTTGTTTTGACTTTAGAAGATGTACTTGTTTTGCCCAAGGGGCACAAAACATTGTATCCATTCCGGCCATGGACCGAAAAGGCTTTTCATTTTTCATTGGTGATGGTTCCTGCAAAATTTATTTTAGAAATAAACTAGTGGGTACTGCTACATTGTTGAATGGATTGTATCATCTAAATCTCAGCAACAAAGTAGTTGTGAATACTATAACTAGAAAACGCGGTAGGGATGAAACCAATCAAGTTTTTAAATGGCATCTTAGACTTGGTCATGTTGGTCAGACCAAGGTTTACAAGATGGAAAAAGATGGACTTATGGGTCCATTGGGATCGGATCCCTTTCCTACTTGTGAATCTTGCCTTAAAGGCAAAATGACTAAGTCCCCCTTCACAGGGACATTTCAAAGAGCCGCTGATAAACTGGGATTAATCCATACCGATGTATGTGGTGCTTTGGAAGCAGCACGTGACGGATATCAATATTTCATTACGTTTACATATGATCATACTAGGTATGGTTATGTATACTTAATGAAACATAAATCCGAGGCCTTTGAGAAATTCCAGGAATTCAAGGCCCTAGTCGAGAAACAAACTGGTAATCATATCAAAGCACTTCGGTCGGACCGAGGTGGCGAGTATATGAGCACGGAGTTTGACGAGTTCCTTAAGGAACATGGAATAGTTTCACAACTAACACCTCCAGGTACTCCTTAGTTAAATGGTGTGTCAGAAAGAAGGAACCGGACCCTGTTGAACATGGTCCGTTCCATGCTGGGCTATACTGACTTGCCGATTTACCTATGGGGTTATGCACTCCTGACTGCCGCGTATATCTTGAACAGATGTCCTTCCAAATCCGTTCCTAAAACTCCACATGAGATGTGGGAAGGAAGGAAACCAAGTCTTAATCATATTAGGATTTGGGGATGTCCCGCTTATGTCAAGAAGACTAAGGTGGAAAAGTTGGAAGCTAGGTCTGCGAAGGGACGTTTCATTGGATTCCGTGCGGGACGATGGGATATCTATTCTACATGCCCGAAGATCGAAGGATCATTGTTGCTTTACAAGCACACTTCTGGAAGATGAGTTCATTCAGAAGGCGGAGCAGTAGAAGTATTTCTTTAGAAGAATACAATGAAACTCCTCGAGAGACACTGTGCAAGAAACTGGAACCGAACTTTCAAACACAAGTACAACCACCTCGTAGGTCTAGTAGGGTGTCTCATTTACCTGAGAGGTATGGGCTTGTGCACTTGGAGGAGCTGGGTCTCCATGAGGTTCCAAGTGATAGCCAAGAGACCGACCCAAAAACCTATGACCAAGCGATGGTGGATGTAGACTCCGCGAAATGGCGTGAAGCTATGGAAGTTGAGATAGACTCGATGCATGTCAATCAGGTCTGGACTCTAGTAGACCGCCCCAAGGGCATAGTGCCTATTGGGAACAAGTGGATCTACAAGAGAAAGACTGATGGTGATGGCAAGGTTGACGCCTATAAGGCCAGGTTTGTGGCAAAGGGTTATACCCAGAAGGAAGGGATCGATTACCACGATACCTTCTCGCCCGTAGCCATGATCAAGTCTATTCGTATGATGCTTGCTATAACTGCCTACCATGATTATGAGATATGGCAAATGAACGTAAAGACGGCTTTCCTTAATGGATTCCTCGAGGAGGAAATCTATATGGAGCAGCCTAAAGGCTTTGTGTCTGAAGTCGATATTCAGAAAGTGTGCAAGCTTCAGCATTCCATTTATGGATCAAGCAAGCGTCGCGTCGTTGGAACCTTCGTTTTGTCGAGGCGGTCAAAGAGTTTGACTTCGTGCAAAATGAAGAGGAACCTTGTGTATATAAGAAAGTTAGTGGGAGCAAGATCGCATTCTTAGTACTATATGTAGATGACATTCTACTAATAGGAAATGATGTGGGAATGCTTAGTTACGTGAAAGCTTGGCTTTGAGAAATTTCTCCATGAAAGACTTGGGAGAAGCAACCTATATTCTTGGTATTCGGCTCTACCGGGATAGAGCGAAGAGAACAATAGGCCTTTCCCAAGCCCTCTATATAGATAAGATCTTAAAGCGATTTAAGATGGATGATTCTAAAAGAGGGTTCCTACCGATGCAACATGGAATAAAACTCACCTTGAAGATGTGTCCTCAAAGTGAGGAACAACACAAGGAAATGAGTAATATACCATATGCTTCGGCCGTGGGTAGCCTTATGTATGCTATGTTGTGTACAAGACCTGACATCGCGCATGCTGTAAGCGTGGTGAGTAGGTTTCAGGCAAACCCAAGTAGGGAACATTGATCTTGTAAAGAACGTTCTCAAGTACTTGAGAAGAACGAGAGATATGGTTCTTATGTATGGCGGTGGAGATTTGGATGTGGTGGGATTCACCGATTCGACTTCCAAGGACTCAAGGACGACTCGATGTCCACTTCGCTTTATATTTACTCTTAATGGAGGAGCAGATCTTGGCGTAGTGCCAAGCAAAGCGCGATCGCCGATTCCACCTGTCAGCCGAGTATCAAGCGGCCTCGGAGGCTTCAAGGAAGGGTTCTGGATTAAGAAGTTTAGGAGAACTTCAAATGATACCATGTGCCGAGATGCCTTCATTGCATCGCGACAACGACGGAGTCGTAGCGCAGCCAAGGAGCCGAGGTTTCACAATGAGAACCAAACATATTGAGAGGCGATCATCTCGTAAGAGAATTTGTTCGCAAGGGATACATTATGTTGCCAGAGTAGACTCGGCCGACAACGTCGCCGATCCACCGACTAAGCCACTTTCTCGGACTAGCTTGGAGCGTCATCTGAGAACATGGGTATTAGATACCATAGTGTGTGGCATTGAGTGCAAGTGGGAGATTGTTAGAGTATGCCCTCGAATGCCACTCGGAGGTTGTTGAGTGAGGGCATTGTACTTGTAATTATGTAAACCATTTATATAAGGCAATGAATGTTTCTTTATTCTTGGTAGTTACGGCATTCCTAACTCGTAAATAAACATATAGAAACTAGTCCGTGTATTTGAGAGCAAAACGTTCCACTCCTTATTGGATAAGGGGGTCGGCCGAAAGGTTATAGCTCAAATACTTAATCGTTCGCAAGTCGATGAAACTTGACTGGGCGTTAAGTTTATGTGAAAACTTGTATGACGTGTTCTTTGACATGGAGAGTGCCTGTCGAACACTAATGGTTAGTGGGAGCACACGTTATAGGTATGCTAATTGGATTAGTATACTCGAACCGACTCACCCTCGATTCGTCACATGGATTTCACTCCGGGACAGTCAATGACGGAATCGAAAGGTTGTGATAGGTATTCGTGAACCTTCGACTTGAGGATTTAGTAGGGATGTGCTTGTGATGTCAATATTTTCATTAGAGTAGTTCGACCCTGTAAACCGGAAGGCAGGGGTCAACCTCGACGTGTATCTTGACGGGCAAGTAGCAGGTCCTACTGAATACCAAGATAGAATTCTTTCTCCCGTTAGTGAGCGGGTTATATGTCCTATGCGGTTATTGGCAGATGAGATCATAAGTCTTTAGCCAAAGCATTGGAGCTAGTTGTATTAGATACACGACAGCTCGATGATCTCGATTTGCATTAACGCATGCATAGCGTCAAGTACAGATAGGGTTTGACTGACCGTGACCCTATAACTTGATCGGGACATTTGAAAGAAGGGTTTATATGTATACTGGTATTCACAACAGAATGGTTCTTGAATGATCCCAATCATTCGTTCTCAGTCGGGGTACAGTGTAGGCCACCAGGCTGGCTAGGTGGTGCTACTACTCTTTGGTTCCTCCCATTGCTGACTGAGACGGATCTACCGAGTCGCGCATTAGGATTGACGACGGAATGAATCGAGCTAATTCTCTCATTATGAATATTAGATATTGGATATCTAATTTTGGAACATTGGATGTTTAAATCGATTTATTGGATAAATTGATTTACGGCCTAATGAATTAAATAAATTACTGGGTGATTAATTTAATTCATGAATATAATTATTTCTTGGAGAAATTAATTATGTTATTTTGTATTTGATATGTTTAATTAATTGGATTAATTAAACGACATAAATACATCAGAACGGAATAGGAGTTTATCTGTTTGGACTCACGGAAGTCCAAAACGAACCGAACTCGTCCGTTTTCTAGCATGGGCCGCCCCCCCACTTATTACCATGTGTGTGTATTGACTTGTCCCCATCATGGTTTTGGAATCTCATGTGATTGAGGGGACAAGTATCATATACATTATATGGGGAATCAATCATAATATATGTATTTGTTTTCATGTGGGTTGAATAAGAATATATAGAAGACTTTGATCTCTCATCCTCACTTCACTCTTGGCATCATACGTATAAGTGAGATAAAGAGAGAGAATTGTTTTCTCATATAGTCTTCCTTTTCCTTCTTCATCTTCATCACAAGTTCTTGGTTTTTTCTTGGAGAAAACATCAAGACATAAAAGAGAGATTGTGAGTTATACACTTAGAGTGTTATAATTTCATATTGGAAGCTTCATCACTTAGCTCTAGCCGTATCCTCGGAGGATAGCAAGGTGATTGTTGTTCCGGTCGTTTCTCCGGCGCGTGGCAAGTAGAGACGCGGTGTTTTCGGCGTTGGATCGTTCAAGAGCTTGGGGAATAGCTCAAGAGAAGGTTATCCATTTAATCAACGGACTACGAGGGTATGTTTCTTGTATCTCTTGTATTTCATTTTGATATTCGTATATTCGTAGCTCGATCGATCATCGTAGGGATTCGGATCGAATTAATTTTCGTTTTACCGCTTCCGCTGGGCCTTCGTTTTAGGCACCGAATCCCAACAAAAGGTGCTTTGTGTTTTGTGATAGTTCGGATAATGGACTTGACTGTATTATCTGTTTGATGACACTTGTCACTTGTTGGTTTTATTATGTCTCTACCGGTGGCGTTGTATTGGTCGTCGTGGAACGTGTTTTCACGCCGTATCTTCCTTCGTGTTGCTTGTAACGTTTCGCCGTTGGGTGTAATTACGCATTTCTTGTGTATCTCATTTAGTTTTCCTGGCGGAATATTGCTTCTCCCTACTTGTTTTAAGTTTCGGGACGAAACTTCTTTTAAGGAGGGTAGTATGTAATATCCGCAATTTCGGTTTCCGGTAATATTTCTTTTTTTTTTGGCAGGAGTCTGTTTTGACGACTCACTCATGACCGTTTCGTCATTTTGAAAATATTTAATTATGCACTTTTGGACGCCCGAGTTCGTTTCGGTGTCGTTTTGTTGAGTTCCGTGTTCTTAAGCGGCTTTTCCGCACTTGAGTTTGATTCTTGCGAATCTCGTCCGAAACTGTTGTTTCAAGTTTCTCGTAAGTTCATTTAATGTTATTATTCATGTTGCAAGCTTTGGCTTAGTGTTTCGATCGTGTATCATGTATTTCGGACCCGTTTTCGTAATTTACCAAAGTTTTGGGTAATTACATTCTGTTGTAGAATTTCGAGCCTTCGGGTGGTTGGAATTGTGTGTTCTCTTAGCGCTTGGATTCGTCTTTGCGAGTATTTCGTAACCGTATCTTCGATTCATATTCAGTTTCGGGTTTCGGGGTTGTCCGGGCTGTCGGAAGTGGCCACGGCCGAGTCGCGGCCGCACATTTTGGAGCAGTGCTTGCTTTGGCAAATTCTGGCCGTAAAGCCGATTACGGCCGTAAGTGATCGGCAGGCATGGCCTGAAGAATGCCGGTTACGGCCGTAAGGTCTGAGAGTTATGGCCCTACGGGCGCCAGGCAGCTTCCGGACGAATGCCGGTTACGGCCGTAAGGCGTGATCATGTACGGACGTAAGGGACTGGGCATCTCCCGGAAGAAGGCCGGTTATGGCCGTAAGGGGTGCCAGTTATAGCCGTAAGTTGTCGGCACACACTGGTCAGTATAAATATGATCGATCAGACGTGTTTGCACCCATTTTTCACTTCCTTTCTTTTCTGTCCGCGGCTGGAGGTTTGGAGAGGTCATAGGCATGTTGTCAGGCGATGAATCCACGAAGTTCTTGAGTTAATATCATTGATTAATTCTTCTATAACATCCTTTGATCATGCGAATCAGGTTAGATTTCCTGAAAATCCTAGTTTGGGGGATTTTGGGATTTTTTTTGTTTTGTCCGATTTAACCCTAATAACTTAGATTTGTGGCGTATCGATGATTATTTAGATGTATTCTATCATTTCCCTTGTGATTCCATGGTTGGGTTGTCTAGATTCATTATTTTGGTTGAGTTCTTAATCGACTTAATCGACACCTTGAAGGTGTCCGATAAAAGGCCTTAGAGGGGGATTCGGGCATTAAGCGGTTATTATTTCTCGTACCATCATTGATTTATTAGTGATATGTCTTAGGGATGAAATCCTTGTAAAGGACTCGAGGCGGAACCCTCCCGTTCGTTGTTTTCTTCGGGGTCCGAGTTTCCCGGTGGAACCGTGTTCTTCGGGGTGTTCGGTAGTGGTAATTGAGGCAAGTATCTTGCCCATACGTTTCATGTTTCGTAGCTATAATTGTTGGTAAATGATTTTACGTAAAATCCGGATGTTTAATGAATGTTAAAAGTATCGGTATGTTCTCGATAAATGTTTCCTTTCAACGATAACTTGGATGATTCGTGAATAAGTGTGTTTTTGGCCTAGGGGTGTTAACTTCGTTTGTTGAAAGACTTATGATCACATTTAGTGAATGTAATAAACCGTAATCATTTACCGAGGATAACGTGTCGTTATGTGTGCTTGTTCAGTGAAGATGTGACAGTGATATTAGTTGTTACTCCTTTGAAAGGAGGTTGTGATGCTTAATATTGCTTGGCTTGATAGTTGATTATTGTTGTGTGCTTGTTTTATGTGATGTGCCTCCGGGTAGGATCGTTGAATCTCCGGGATCCATACTTGCTAGTATGGGTCGGGCGTGAACGTAGGGTTATCCATCGGGTATGTCTTGCGAGGACTCGAGGTTCGTGGCTTGTTAGCACGATGCCGGGATAACTTTGGTGGTTATCCATCGGGTATGTCTTGCGGGGACTCGAGGTTCGTGGCTTGTTAGCGCGATGCGTGGATAACTTATGGTTGTGATTTGGTTATGAATGTATCTGTGCTCGTGGTCACGTGATCGTTGTTACGGTGACATGTGTGTAATATAAAAATTAGAAAAATATTATTTTGGATTCGGGACGAAAACCAAAAACCGGACATGTCTTTTCCGAAACAAAAAGTCAATCACAATTGCCTAGGACCGGACGAAGCCACAAATCCCACTTGAGGCCTCTAAGGACCCTCCCGAGCTGGCTAGCTAAACAAACTCATGTATCTAGGGCTAAAACCATTGGACTCCCTCCGTGATCCCGTCGGACCCTCCCGAGGTGAGCAAATCACACACAATATACATTACCATTTCACGTTAAGCACAAAGGTTTCCAAAAATACTTGCCTCGAATAATTGATGGCGCAACGAAAGGAAAGGAAAATCACCAACTAATGCTAGGAACCAACGGAACCGAACCTAACGATTCGAAGAACATATTCACAACCAATTCTAAACGAATACGGAAATGGAATACACCCGAAAACCCTCCTATGATTCATGTATATTCGTATAAAAATAACAACGAGGGCGGACCACAACCGAACCCTCTCGAATATGCAACAACCACAAAATATAGCATGAATCCGTAGGAAAACTAAGGATACTAACAAGATTAATCATATTCATCGTGAATAAATTAACCACACGGAACGAATCGAACAAAAACCCGAAGACCCCCAATTTACCCAAAAGTAGGGTTCTTAGAAGATTTACCTTGATTTGGACGGAGGAAAACAATTACGGTGATGATAAACTACACTAGGAACACAATATTTGATTCCCCAAGGATTTCCACGGCCAAAACATGAAGAATCGCTCAAATCTCTCTAAGAACACTCACTGCGGACGAAAGGAAGAAATGAAGAAATGGGCCGAAGTGAGGGTCAACTCCTGATATATAAAACCTGGGCGATCGTTACGTACGTTACCTGAGCTTGTTAACGTACGTAATGCCCATTACGTACGTTAACACTCAAGTTTAGCGTACGTAAAAGACTGGGCAGAACAGTCTGTCCTAGAACAGCTGAGGTCGATAGCGCATGCTACAACAGAAGGCTAGCGTATGCTACAAGAGGGTTACGTACGTAATGTCAGCGCCTCTACATAGGTAAGGGTTTGGACAGAACTCACTGACCAACAACGCCGGGTGCGATAGCGTACGCTACGCCGGGTAGTTTAGCGTGCGCTACATAGGCTTTACGTACGTAACAGAAGATGTTAACGCACGTAATGGTTCGGACAGAACAATCTATCCAATCTGTTGAAGGCCATAACGTATGTTAGCAATGATCCATAACGTACGTTATGAAGGTGCCGATAGCGCACGCAAGGAATCATGCATAACGCACGTTATAAATGAGGCAGTTCAACACTGCTGAATGACATTAGCTGCAACGGGCGGTTCAAAACGAGATGCAACACCAAGACAGATTCCAGAAGTGTAAACATGAAATAATCACGACAATGAAGCTAAGCGCTGAAGGAAAATACAATTCCGACTACCGAGGAATCCGAGAAACGACAAGAAAAGTAAAACCCCCCTTAGTTATAGGGAATTACAAAACGGCCCAAACGTCCGAAAATCGCGATACGGCGTCGGATCAAGTAACCGAAACTCACAACACGAACAACTCAACCAAACGAACTCGTGCAACCAAAGAAATTACTAAATCGAACGGGTTCTACGAGAATCGGACGTCCACGCAACAAGACATAACAAAAGGCGGAGTAATATCAAAACATCTCCGAAACTCGTCCAAATGGAGAAACTACAAGAATAAAATAGATTCAAAATGTTGAAATGGTTACAAACGAGTTGATTAAAATGGAAAATACACCAAAAATGAAAATACCGGAAAAAGAAAATGCGGATATTACATTCTACCCCTCTAAAAATAAGTTTCGCCCCGAAACTTAAGAAACAAACAACTCAGGGTACCTAGCACGCATGCTATCCTCGGTTTCCCAAGTTGCCTCCTCGACACCATATCTCGACCACTGCACCTTGACCAAAGGGATGGTCTTATGCCTCAGTCTCTTCTCACGATGCTCTAAAATCTTCAAATGACGCTCCTCAAAAGTAATATCCTCGGCGACATTGTTGGTATATAATCAAATATTTGTGCCGTTTTGTGCGGAAAGTAAATCACACAAGGATTTATAGAGGTTCGGCTATTCACGAAGCCTACGTCCTCTCTCGATGTATCTTTTTCTTTAGGATTAAGATCAAAACCTCTACGCCTCTCTTCTATCGGTCGAGGGATTACCGTTACAAGCTCGTCTTCTATCGGTCCGAGTAAAACCATTTTTCCTTTTCTATTGGATAAGGAATCAACCACTCTATCTTTCTATGGGTACTAGATAAACCTCACTTAGATATCGATTGCGATTCTAACAATGCCGGATACTTGATCCTAATAACACCGAATCCAATCGTATCTTTTCTTTTACCTCTCGCGTATAATGTTGAATGTATAAACACTCAAACTAATAATATAAGCTCAATATTACAACAACAATGTAAGTATATGAATATAAGATCAATGTCTTGAATGCTTGGAGTTGTTGTACTCAAACAATACCATAGGAATGGTATTTATAGGCATTTTCCATAAAGTAGTCGTTGCTGGCTGTTTTGACTTGCTAGCGTGCGCTAGCCTTCTTTAGCGTGCGCTAGTATCATTAGCGTTCCTATAGCGTGCGCTAAACTGTTCCCAGTTTCAGTCCAGTAGCTTCGTTTCTTCTTTAGCGTACGTTATGACTTCTTCCTTACGTACGTTACCATCTTGCTTTAGCGTGCGTTAATAATATGATGTACCGTGCGCTAAGCAATATATCCGTTGCCTTCATTTGTCAAAGTATCCGTTCGATATGCTGACTTTGACCTGCTTTTCCCAACGTTCTGATTGACTAGAATTCAAACTGATATTTAGCGTGCGCTAAATATCATTCCTTGCGTGCACTAATACTGACTTCATTGCATACGACATTCTGTGTTTGAATATCTTCCCAACGGTAACAAGGCTCGATAGCGTGCGCTAGATATAAGGTGTAGCGTGTGCTACCTAATCAGCTATCCCCACTTCAGGTAACTTCGAACTTGGCTGATATGCAGAGAACTCCCCGTTAGCGTGCGCTAACATATATGTCTTAGCATGCGCTAGATATGCATTTAGCTCAGCTTTTCGCGTCTTCGTCTGCTTCGTCATTTTGCTTCGCCTCAATGTTGTTTTATTGTTTAGAAACTTTAATCATCAAAACACAAATTAAATAATGTGTGGAATAAATATTCCAATAATCTCCCCCTTTTTGATGATTACAAAACAACTCTTGAATTGGATAAAATCTGTAAAAATAAAATATATGTATATATATACGAATCAAAGTTTTCGGCTTTGATCGTTTCGTTAGTTTCTCCAATTCTCTTTTCTTTTCGACATCTCCTTTATTTTTCAACTCCTTCATTTTATCTCCCCCTTTTTGTATGCTTTCTTTTTCTTTTCGACTTCTTCGATTTTTCTCATTTTTATCTCAATTCATCTCCTTCTCATTTTTATCTCAATTCATCTCTTTCTCCCCCTTTTTGTCTTCATCAAAAAGTGGAAAAAAAATTGTAGAGAATACCAAACATCGAATATAAATAATATGCATGATATGGGTAAAACTCCCCCTGAAATTATTATCTCTCCTTAAAAAAAATTAAGTTTTGGGGATCCAACCGATATTTGGTTTTTGTTTCGAGATGTGAATGATATTTGAAACGTTTGTTCCTTTAGGAACCCAAATCTTTTTGATTTTTATCATTCGTCTTGGGCTTCTACAGTTTGAGATATGATGCCCAATTTTCAAACATTTTTCACACCGGGGTATTTTGAAATTTAAGGATTCATTTTTGAAATGTGGTTTGAATCCTAACCCCTCTTTATTTAAAGTATATTTTTGAACCGAGAGCATATTTTCAAATTTCTCGTTTCCGAGAGAAAATTTCTTCGTCATATTCTTGAGCTCGGTTTGAACTTTAACTAGATCCTTCTTTAAAGTATTCTCGTTTTCAATGCATTTTGAATGATTGATCTCGACAAATTTTCCCTTTTCTAGAATTTTGGAATTTTCATTTTCCAAAGATTTATATTTAGTTTGAAGGGATTTAATTTCTTTTAAAGCATTTTGATAATCGGTATGTAATAACTCGAATGCTTCAAAAAGTTCGTCGTAAGAATTACTTACTTGGCTTTCGACGTCGCTATCGTCGAATGAACTCCGGGACATGAGCGCGAGATTATTTTGATTCATGAAATCTTCATCGGGATCTTCGTCGCTCCATATTGCAACTAAAACCTCCTTTTGCTTTACTTGACAGTTCTTATCAAAGTGGCCTGGTTTACCACATAATCGACAAGTGTTGTCGAATTTCTTAGATTCGCCCGCTTGAATGTCCTTCTTCCTCCGGTTTAATAAGTGTTGGAACTTATTAATATTTTTGGCATAATATGCCGATTCTTCGTCGCTTTCATCCACCGGAATTTGTTCTTTCTTTCTCGGCACCTTAGCCTTGAAGGCTATCGATTTTTCCTTCGGTTTTGGTTTGGCATTCCGAGATTTTAGAACAATCTCGTAGTTGATAAGAGAACCAACGAGAGCACTAAAATCAAGAGTATTTAAATCTTTTGATTCCATTATTGCCGTAACCGTACCGTCCCATTCTCGAGGTAGTGATCGGAGAATTTTCTTTACTTTCTCACTACTCAAAAGAGGTTTTCCAAAACATGCTAATCCAATGGTGATGACCGAAAATCGGTCGAGCATAATCGAGATGGATTCGTCGTCCTTCATTTGGAATAATTCATAATCGTGAAGGAGCATGTTTATCTTCGTCTCTTTGACTTGAGACGTACTTTCATGTGTTACCTCAAGCATTTTCCAAATTTCTTTGGCACTATCACACGATGATATCCATTGTGTTCTTACGGATTTAAAGCACAGTATAATAATTGCGTGGCTTTGCAATTATAATGGTCGTTTTTCCAATCTGAATCGTCATACTCTTCAAAGGTTTTGAGAGTTCCGTTTGAGTTCGTCGGAATTTTGGGACCAAGGCAAATCACCTTCCATAATTCGATATCATAAACTCGGATGAAAAATAGACATTTTCTTCTTCCAAGTCATGAAATTCGATCCATCAAAAAATGGTGGTCGGTTGAGAGCAAGGCCTTCGACTGGAGCCATTTGAAACGCCATTTTGGATCTTCTCCTCGGATGTTAAGCCGCGTATTGGAGTACCGCTATGATACCAATTGTTGGTATATAATCGGATATTTTTTCCGTTTTATGCGGAAGCGTAAATAAATTGCGGGAAGTAAATCACACAAGGATTTATAGAGGTTCGGCTATTAACGAAGCCTACGTCCTCTCTCTATGTATCTTTTTCTTTAGGATTAAGATCAAAACCTCTACACCTCTCTTCTATCGGTCGAGGGATTACCGTTACAATCTCGTCTTCTATCGGTCCGAGTAAAACCGTTTTTCCTTTTCTATTAGATAAGGAATCAACCACTCTAGCTTTCTATGGGTACTAGATAAACCTCACTTAGATATCCATTGCGATTCTAACAATGCCGGATACTTAATCCTAATAACACCGAATCCAATCGTATCTTTTCTTTTACCTATCGTGTATAATATTGAATGTATAAACACTCAAACTAACACTATAAGCTCAATATTACAACAACAATGTAAGTATATAAATATAAGATCAATGTCTTGAATGCTTGGAATTGTTGTACTCAAACAATACCATAGGAATGGTATTTATAGGCATTTTCCAAAAAACTAGCCGTTGCTGGCTGTTTTGACTTGCTAGCGTGCGCTAGTATCATTAGCGTGCCTATAGCGTGCGCTAGACTGTTCCCTGTTTCAGTCCAGTAGCTTCGTTTCTTCTTTAGCGTACGTTATGACTTCTTCCTTACGTACGTTACCATCTTTCTCTAGCGTGCGTTAATAATATGATGTAGCATGCGCTAAGCAATATATCTGTTGCCTTCATTTGTCAAAGTATCCGTTCGGTAAGCTGAATTTGACCTGCTTTTCCCAACGTTCTGATTAACTGGAATTCAAACTGATATTTAGCGTGCGCTAAATATCATTCCTTGCATGCGCTAATACTGACTTCATTGCATACGACATTCTGTGTTTGAATATCTTCCCAACGGTAACAAGTCTCGATAGCGTGTGCTAGATATAAGGTGTAGCGTGCGCTACCTAATTAGCTATCCCCACTTCAGTTAACTTCGAACTTGGCTGATATGCAGAGAACTCTCCGTTAGTATGCGCTAACATATATGTCTTCGCGTGCGCTAGACATGCATTTTGCTCAGCTTTTCGCGTCTTCGTCTGCTTCGTCGTTTTGCTTCGCCTCAATGTTGTTTTGTTGTTTAGCAACTTTAATCATCAAAACACAAATTAAATAATATGTGGAATAAATATTCCAACATACATCAATCTCACCATAATCGATGACGTGACTAGGATCTGGGACATATTTCCTCAGCTGGGAAACATGAAAAACGCTATAAACATGACTCAGGGCCTTCCAACCCATCGACTCACTCGAGAATCTCGAAGGGTCCAATAAATCTCGGACTCAACTTCCCCTTTTGCCCCAAAATGGAAAACACCCCTCGTCGGTGACAGCTTTAGCAAAATGTGGTCTCCCACCTCGAATTCCAAAGGTCGACGCGGACATCGGCATATGACTTCTGTCGACTCTGTGCAGTCAACATCCATTTCCGAATTAGTTCTATCTTCCGCCTCGTCTCTAAAACGATATCTGGCTTGGTCCCGACCAAATCAGACGCCTCATTCCAACAAATCGGTGATCGACAATGCTGCCCATAAAGTGCCTCATACGGTGCCATCAGAATCGACGCGTGCCAACTATTGTTGTACGTGAATTCGATCAATGGTAAATGCTCCTCCCAGTCACTGCTCCAATCGAGAGCACAAGCACGCAACATATCCTCGAACGTCTGGATAGTGCGTTCCGACTGTCCATCTGAATGAGGATGAAAAGAGGTACTCAAACGCAAACGAGTACCCAACGCCTTATGCACCGCCTGCCAAAAGTGCGACACAAAACAGCCATCACGATCCGAAACAATAGACTTCGGAGTACCGTGAAGCCTCACAATCTGTGCGATAAACACACGAGCCAACTTCTCCGGGCCCCAAGTGTCCTTGATGCCCAAAAAATGTGCCGACTTGGTCAGACGATCAACAATCACCCAGACCATATTCATGCCCGACCTCGATCTCGGCAAACTCGTAATGAAATCCATCGATATATCTTCCCATTTCCATTCCGAAACGGGAAGTTACTGCAATAACCTGGCCGGTCGCGGATGCTCGATTTTGACCTGTTGACAAGTCAATCATCTCGCTACAAACTGTCCAACCTCTCCCTTCATATCATTCCACCAGAAATTCCGCCTCAGGTCCTTGTACATCTTACTCGAACCAGGATGAACGGAGTAAGGTGTAGCATGGGCCTCAAGCAAAATACTCTATCTCAACTCTGAGTCGCTCGGTACACAAATCCGACTCTGGAATCTCAAAACACCATCCTCGTGAATCACAAACCTAGGAGACTTTCCCTTAAGAACGTTCTCTCGGATTTGAGAAATCATCGGATCTTCCAACTGCTTCAGCTTAATTTCATCGATCAAAGACGACGAAATCTCTAAAGCACAAAGTTTCCCGACAGCTCCAGGCAACAAAACCTAAACATCTAACTCAATCAAAACCCGCCGAAGCTCAGACTGAGACGGAAGGATCTCAAGCGTTTGCAACGCAACAGGTTTCTGACTCAAGGCATCGTCCAAGACGTTCGCCTTGCCCGGATGATAAAGGATTTCGAGGTCATAATCCTTAATCAACTCTAACCACCTCCTCAGCCTCATATTCAACTCCCGCTGAGTAAATATATATTTTAGACTTTTATGATCGGTAAAAATCTGACATGCAGAGCCGAAAAGATAGTGACGCCAAATCTTGAGCGCAAAAAAAACTGCCGCTAACTCCAAATCATGAGTAGGGTAGTTAAGCTCATACGGCCTCAACTGTCTCGACGCATATGCAATGGTCTTTCCGTGCAGAATCAATACGCACCCAAGACCCTGACCCGAAGCATCACTATAAACAGCAAAACCCCTGTTGCCACATGGCAACGCTAAAATCGGGGCTGAAGTCAAACGCCTCTTCAGCTCCTCGAAACTCGACTGTCTCTCGTCATTCCAGACGAACCTCTCGGATTTCTGGAGTAACTGTGTAAGCGGACGAGCCATTTTCGAGAAACCCTCGATGAACCTACGGTAGTAGCCGGCCAAACCCAAGAAACTACGGATCTCCTTCACATTCTTGGGCGGTGCCCAATCCAACACTGCCTCAACCTTCTGCGGATCCACACGAACCCCCTCGGCTGAAATCACGTGACCTAAAAACATCACTTGCTTCAACCAGAACTCACATTTCGAGAACTTCGCATAGAGTTGCTCGGTTCTCAAAATGTCTAACACCACTCGCAAATGATGGGCATGCTCTTCCTCGTTCCTCGAATAAATAAGAATATCGTCAATGAAGACGACAACACACTTATACAAATACTCGATAAAGACTTTGTTCATCAACTGCATGAACACCGCTGGTGCATTAGTTAACCCGAAAGGCATAACTACAAACTCATAATGTCCGTATCTCGTCCGAAAAGATGTTTTCGGCACATCGGACTCCCTCACCCGGAGCTGATAGTACCCCGATCTCAAATCAATCTTCGAGAACACCGCAGCTCCCTGCAACTGATCGAACAAGTCATCAATCCTCGGCAAAGGATAATTGTTCTTGATGGTCACCTTGTTTAGTTCGCGATAGTCGATACACAAACGCAGTGAACCATCATTCTTTCATACAAACAGGACTGGTGCGCCCCAAGGCGAGGCGCTCGGTCGAACATACCCCGACTCAAGAAGCTCACTCAACTGCTTCTTCAACTCGGCCATCTCTGAAGGTGCCATGTGATACGGCGCCTTCGAAATCGAAGCCGCGCCTCGCTCTAACTCTATAGCAAACTCGACCTCACGATCCGGTGGCAATCCCGGTAACTCGTCAGGAAATACATCAGGGAACCCACTAACGACTCGAATCGACAAAAACTAGACCCCACCATCCTCCGCCTTCAAGGCGTAGCACCAATAACCAGTACACCCCTTTTACAGGAGTCTCATCGCCTTCAAGGCGTTAATAACGAACTTCTGGTTTCTCCTTCGCCCCATGAAAGAATGCTCGGTGCCGTCCTCGGCTAGCATGGTAATGATCCTCGTGTGGTAGTTCATGATTGTGCCATTCCGCTCGAGCCAATCATCCCCGAGAATCAAATCCTCACCCTCAATATTAACGACAATAAGATTAGAGAGCCAAGCTCTCTCACAAATAAACACAGAGCAGTCTCCGACCTCTCGATAGCCAACGATCCTATCACCGCTAGGAAGTTTAACTATGAAAGACTCGCAAGGCGACAAACAGTTGAGACTCAAACGGCGCACACACTCCAGTGATATGAACGAATGTGTAGCACCATAATCGAAAAGCACACTGACAGGATGAGAATGGATATGAATGGTACCTGTCACCACAGTGGCTGCTGGATCATCGGCCCTCCTCATATCATAGATACGCGGCTGGGCAGAGCCGATACTGGAAGCTCCTCCTCTAGCGGGCTGACCCCGACCTCTACCTCGACCGGCACTCGGCGGAGGTTGCGGAGCAAACGAGCCCTGGTTCCCACGCGGCTCACTAAGTGCTGGAAAAGAATCACGGGACTCGCGAAACTGTCTGACCTGATCACAAAAGAGGGCCTTGTGGCCCGACTGACCACAAGTATGACAAGTCAACTTGGGACGAGGACACTGCCGGTTCCTATGGCTCGACTGGCCACAGTCAAAGCACGTGGGATCACGGACGGAGGTTCCGGTGGCTCCTCGAAAACTCCCAGAGAAACGAGACGAACCGCCCATAGAAATATTCGCAGCCTGAGATTTCTGCTGGCCTCCACCCTTGGGACCAGAAAAATTTCCGACTGACTTCTGCTTCTTGCTCTCACGAGCCACATCACTACCCGTCACCGACATATCGTAAGCAAGAGCCCTACTCTGATAATCCTTCAAAGTAGTGCAGACGAGCCCAAACATATAGTCCCGAATTGACAGCTTCATCCGCCTGGAAAAATGGAAAATTTTGTTGCTCTCCTCGACAACCTGGGTCTTCACATAGCCCAACTTCTTTGTTAAAATCGGCAATAGCTTGGGATACGGGAATATCCCGTGGTTGAGCATCATAGAAATCATGGACTCGAGCCTGTCTAACCGGCCACGGGCAATATTCGGTCTCCATCCATTCCTGAAATTCGGCCCATGAAGCAACATGGTCTTTCGGCCCAACGGCCTCCCACCAATCCGTTGCGTCCCCAGTGAGAAAGTATTGGGCAATAGGGACCTTACGGTCCTCGGGACAGTTGGTGGCAACGAAGACATTAGATATCTCCTTGATCCATCCCTCCCAGCCGATCGGGTCTGATGCTCCCGAAAATTGAGGAGGATGCATCTTGATGACATCTTGGAGCCAACGGTCTGCTCCGCCCCGATTAGCATGGGCCAGATCCGGGTTCTGAACCACCTGAGCTATCGCCGCCATTTGGTTTACCATTTGCTGCATGACGGCTACAATACCATGGTCGGCACGCTCCTGAGAAGAAGCATGACTGTGACGGTCACCGGTACTGCCGGCTCCCGAAGAATGCGACGTGGCCGCCCCACCGGCTGGCCCACGTCCCCGGCCGCGTCCAAGGCCACGGCCACGACCACGACCACGGCCCCTTCCAGCATCCATACTGGTGTTAAGAGGTGGCAAAAAGTAAATCGATGGTAAGTAAAAGAGGGAGAATAACCACAGTTCAAGAAATGGAAATACGGTACGAGAAAACAAAGAATTGATTAAGAAAACTTACGAACACTAGAAGTACTGAGATTCCGGCAGCGGTGTGACAATGCGCAAAACAAAACACAACTAGACCCAAATAACCAACAAGCCTAGGTATCCATAAACCTAGTGCTCTGATACCATTTTCTGTAACACCCTCGGGATATTCAAGGTATATTACAGTGCCGTGGACCCCTACATGGGACCCACCAGGCTAGACACAACTTACCACAGTGAAAACACACATCATCCAGTTGAAAATCAAATAACACGCCCGGTACAACCGGCGGAATAATCAACAATGGCAAACATAATTAACTTCAACAAATACAAATCATAATCCGAAGAGAAAAGCCTAAGAACTCGCGAGTATAATCTATAAGTTTCAAAAGTAGACAACCATATCGAATAGAAACAATGGAAATAAAAAGGACTCAAGTGCACATGTCAACGACCCTGGCCAACATCCTCGTACTGTCCCAGCACCCGCTCGTCCGGCAGAACGTAACCTGAAATTCATAACAAGAATTTCCCCAAAACGGGTCCCCAATGGGGTTAGCAATTACGCTAGTACAATAAATCAAGGCAAACCATTAGCTTACACGTTTCATAGTACAATGCACCAAATCATTTCAAAAACAAAAACCAGACATGTCTTTTCTGGAAACAAACAGTCAATCACATTTGCCTAGGACCGGGACGAAGCCACGATCCCACTCGAGGCCTCTAAAGACCCTCCTGAGCTGGCCATATCGTAAAACAAATCACGCACGTGCATCGCCTAGGACCGAGACGAAGCCACAAATCCCACTCGAGGCCTCTAAGGACCCTCCCGAGCTGGCTAGCTAAACAAACTCATGAATCCAGGGCTAAAACCATTGGACTCCCTCCGTGATCCCATCGGACCCTCCCGAGGTTAGCAAATCACACACAATATACATTACCATTTCACGTTAAGCACAAAGGTTTCCGAAAATACTTGCCTCGAATAATTGATGACACAACGAATGGAAAGGAAAATCACCGACGAACGCTAGGAACCAACGGAACCGAACCTAACAATTCGAAGAACATAATCACAACCAACTCTAAACGAATGCGGAAATGGAATACACCCAAAAACCCGCCTACGATTCATGTATATTCATATAAAAATAACGAGGGCGGACCACAACCGAACCCTCTCGAATACGCAACAACCACGAAATATACCATGAATCCGTCGGAAAACTAAGAATACTAACAAGATTAATCATATTCATCATGAATATATCAACCACACTGAACGAATCGAACAAAAACCCGAAATCCCCCAATTTACCCAAAAGTAGGGTTCTTAGAAGATTTACCTTGATTTGGATGGAGGAAGACGATTATGGTGATGATAAACTACACTAGGAACACAATATTTGATTCCCCAAGGATTTCCACGGCCAAAACTTGAAGAATCGCTCAAATCTCTCTAAGAACACTCGCTGCGGACGGAAGGAAGAAATGAAGAAATGGGCCGAAGTGAGGGTCAAATCCTGATATATAAAACCTGGGCGATCGTTACATACGTTACCTGAGCTTGTTAACATACGTAATGCCCATTACGTACGTTAACACTCAAGTTTAGCATACGTAAAAGACTGGGCAGAAAAGTCTGTCCTAGAACAGCTGAGGTCGATAGTGCACGCTACAACAGAAGGCTAGCGTACGCTACAAGAGTGTTACGTACGTAATGTCAGCGCCTCTACGTACGTAAGGGTCTGGACAGAACTCAATGACCAACAACGCCGGGTGCGATAGCGTACGCTACGCCGGGTAGTTTAGCGTACGCTACATAGGCTTTACGTACGTAACAGAAGATGTTAACGTACTTAATGGTTCGGACAGAACAATCTGTCCAATCTGTTGAAGGCCATAACGTATGTTAGCAATGATCCATAACGTACGTTATGAAGGTGCCGATAGCGCATGCAAGGAAGCTTGCATAACGCATGTTATGCATGCAGCAGTTCAACAATGCTGAACGATGTTAGCTGCAACAGGCCATCCGAAAACGAGATGCAACACCAGGACAGATTCCAGAAGTGTAAACATGAAATAATCACGACAATGAAGCTAAGCGCTGAAGGAAAATACAATTCCGACTACCGAGGAATCTGAGAAACGACAAGGAAAGTAAAAATCCCCTACTTATAGGGAATTACAAAACGGCCCAAACGTTCGAAAATCGCGATACGATGTCGGATCAAGAAACCGAAACTCACAACACGAACAACTCAACCAAACGAACTTGTGCAACCAAAGAAATTACTAAATCGAATGAGTTCTACGAGAATCGGACGTCCATGCAACAAGACATAACAAAAGGTGGAATAATATCGAAACATATCCGAAACTCATCCAAATAGAGAAACTCCAAGAATAAAATAGATTCAAAATATCGAAACGATTACAAGCGAGTTGATTAAAATGGAAAAACACCAAAAATAAAAATACCGAAAAAAAAATGCGGATATAACACACACACATACACACACACACACACATATATATATATATATATATATATATATATATATATATATATATAGAGAGAGAGAGAGAGAGAAACTAGTCCGTGTATTTGTGAGTAAAACATTCCATTCCTTATTGGATAAGTGGACCAGCACTGGAAAGGTTTATGGCTCAAATACTTAATCGTTCGCAAGTCGATGAAACTTGACTGAGCGTTAAGTTTATGTGAAGACTTGTATGACGTGTTCTTTGACTTGGAGACTGACTGTCGATCACAATTAGTTAGTGGGTGCACACGTTATAGGTATGCTAATGAGATTAGTATATTCGAACTGACTCACCCTCGATTCGTCACACATATTTCACTCTGGGATAGTCAATGACGGAATCGAAAGGCTGTGATAGGTATTCGTGAACCTTCGACTTGAGGATTTAGTAGGGATGTGCTTGTGACGTTAAGATTTTCATTAGAGTAGTTCGACCTAAAAAACCGGAAGGTGGGGGTCAACCTCGACGTGCATATTGACGGGCAAGTAGCAGGTTCTACTAAATTCCAAGAGAGGATTCATTCTCCTGTTAGTGAATGGGTATATGTCCTATGCCGTTAATACCAAATGAGATCATAAGTCTTTCGCCAA
Source organism: Orobanche coerulescens (assembly GCA_033398695.1). Classification (NCBI taxonomy): domain Eukaryota; kingdom Viridiplantae; phylum Streptophyta; class Magnoliopsida; order Lamiales; family Orobanchaceae; genus Orobanche; species Orobanche coerulescens. The sequence goes on along the minus strand of CM065811.1, from coordinate 126,660,308 downwards.
AGCATTGGATCTAGTTGTATTAGATACACGAGAGCTCAGTGATCTGGATTTGCATTAAATCATGTATAGAGTCAAGTACAGGTAGGGTTTGACTGACCGTGACCCCATAACTTGATCGGGACATTTGAGAGAAGGGTTTATACGTATACTGATATTCACGACAGAAAGGTTTTGGAATGATCCCCATCATTCGTTCTCAGTTAGGGTACAGTGTAGGCCGCCAGGCTAGCTAGGTGGTGCTACTACTCTTTGGTTCCTTCCATTGCTAACTGCGACGGACCTACCGAGTCGCGCAGTAGGATTGACGATGTAATAAATCGAGCTTATTCTCTCATAATGAATATTAAATATTGGATACCTAGTTTATTGGACATTGGATGTCTAATTAATTTCAGGACATTGGATGTCTAAATTAAGTTACGGCCTAATGAATTAAATAAATTACTGGGTAATTAATTTGATTCACATATATATTATTTCTTGGAGAAATTAATTATATTATTTTGTATTTGATATAATTAATTAATTAGATATTAATTGATTGATATAAATACATCGAGACGGAATGGAGTTTATCGGATTGGACTCGCGGGAGTCCGAAATGAACCGAACTCCATAAACTCTTCCACGTGGCTGCCCAAACCCACCATGATACAAGTTTTGATTCTTTTCTTTTGTTTAAGTTTAAGACAAAGTCTTGTGATCAATAATGAATTTAATAAACATGAGATGTTTATTATTAAGGGGACAAAAATCTTGTCATGTGCAGTGAATGATTATGAAGACATGTTAAAAGATCTTATCATCCTCCTTGGTTGACACTTACGGTTCATTTGATTGGACAAGTGAGAGACAGACTTTGAGTTGTCTTCTACATTCGTCTTCATCTTCTTCATTTTTTCTTAGAGAAAAATAGAGAGAAATATATCCATACACTTAGAGTGTTATAGATAATATTAGCAAGCTCCTATAACCTTGGTCTAACCGTGTCCTTGGAGGATAACAATGTGAAGTCGTTCCGATCATTTCTCCGGCGCGTGGCATGTAGAGATGTGGTGTTTTCGGCATTGGATCATCCAAGAGCTTGTTGCGGATTGGATTCGTAAGAGACATCATCTTCTCAATGGTTAAATCAATGGATAAGAACACAGTTCAAAATACACACAATCACACACAACAATTGTTATCACTTGACAACACACACAAAATACGGTCACAAACGGTCAGCCTAACAATCGCAAAAGTTAGACCTACGGCCAGAATGTAATTCCCGAGCTCCTGCCCAGGCTGATTAGTGCATGTTCCAACATAGACTTCGTGTGCGCTAGCCATGCCACATTAGCGCGTGCTAGTCCCACACTTGGCGTGCGCTAACTATTCTAATCCAGCAACACGTTCATGAACATATACCAAATAATACCAAAAGTTGAAGGTTACAAATAAACAACAACATACGAATACAAACGCCAGCAGTTCACATCACTATGACATTGCACAAATAACCATCAGAGGTTAAATAACGTTCCAAACCGAGTCTCCACTTCTCGTTCGAGAGAACTATCTCGACGAGAGCACACCGAACGACTCAGCATTCACACCATTACCTTAATCACCACTCTAAGCATTATAACCAAAATAATAACATCCTCACTACGTACCTTTTAACCGAAATCCATGAAACCGAAAAGTTGAAAGCGAAATTCACGTCTCAAGTAAACTTTTGATAGACCTCATTTGAGTATTTAAAAATCAAATTTTGAAATTTTTCAATGCAAGATGAAAATAACATATATGTAGTTTGAAATCTCAAAATCTTCGGTCTCGAGGTCATCATACGAAATCAAACCTTTTTCCCTCCTCGTAGGATGTTTTTTTTTTAAAATAAAATTTACGCGACTTCCCCAAAACATTTGACGTTTAAAATACCGCATTGGTAAACTTTCATTGAGTAACCAATCCAAAACATTACTCCTATAAAAACGATTTCACATAAAGATATATATATATATATATATATATATACACGTATACACATACATACCGTTACCACTCTTCATTCCAACACAATACGAGAATCAAACATGTATGGAGTACATATTCTCGAGGCATGTTTAGACTCCACATAATAACACAGAATCACACAAGCTCGTATAACACGAGACACAACAAAGTAGGGAGACTTACATCCACAGATCGCACGAAGATGATGGTTGCACCTCGATACTAATCACGACCGACAACTCAGACGACACGTCGCGACACTACTGAGTTAGACAAAATACGACAAGACAAGACAAGACAAGACCCGACAGCCTAGGTTTCTGCAACCTAAGCTCCGATACCATATTCTGTAACACCCCGAAACCACTCGGGAATATTACAGCGCCGCAAACCCTCTACGTGAGGATCTACCAGGCTAAATACAAAACAATGCATCACTTCACATGCCGACACGGCTACGTAAAGGACCATTAGACCGATTTGGTCTTTTGTCACAACACACACACACATCATTACATACAAGATTCTTTCCCAGAACTCATACCCACGCAGGGTCTGGAATACATTAACGCTCCCCTATATCGGGATAATAACACATCGGAGAAATAACCAACAAGACTATCTAAAATACTCTACAATTGGTCTTCATGTGATTAGTATCGCCGTCTCCCATCACCCTTCGTATCGATCCTGTGATTTGCTCCCCAGGAACCTGCAAGTACCTGGACGCAATACAGACATCCACCCCCTGAATACTCGGGGGTTAGCAAAACTCCATTGTTTTGCTAGTGCAAGTATAAAATACAAATACAAGCCATACACAACGTACTCCAAGAATATAATAATTATGAACACGCTTCCCGAGATAAATTATATGGTCAAAACTGTTCAAATCGAGAAAGGTGGGAATAAACCCAATATACTTCTTACAAAACATTCTACGACCTCGGGAGTTTTGAAAACATTTGGTTTTAAAGAATTCTCAAGTCTTTCGAAAATACTTAGGGACACGGCCCAAAGATCATCCTTCTAAAATAAAAGTTCTGATAACAAATCACGGGGTCCACGACCCATTTCACATAACACAGGGTCCACGACCCGAATCATAAAACACAGGGTCCGTGACCCAAATCATAAAACACATATTCATAAGGATTATTCGCATCCCGTGCTAACAAGGCACGAACCTCAAATGCTCCCGCAGAACATACCCGAGTGAATAACCCAATAAGAAACCATACCAAATCACATGTCCTCGTGACAATAGTCACAGAACCATTCCAAACCACAACCATAAGTTATCCCGGCATCGCGCTACCAAGCCACGAAACTCGGAGTCCCCGTAAGACATACCCGGATTGGATAACCCCACAAGTTATACCGGCATCGGTCTAGCAAGCCCCGAACCTTGGAGTCCCCGCAAGACATACCCGGATTGGATAACCCTACGGTCACGCCCGACCCATACTAGCAAGTATGGATCCCAGAGATTCATCAATCTTACCCGGAGGCACATCACTTTCAATGATCACATAACAATAAGCAAAACATCAATACAAGCAACACTAAACATCACAACCTCCTTTGAAAGGAGTAACAACCAATATCACCCGTCACATATTCGCCGAACAAGCACACATAACAACACGTAATCCTCGATAAATGATTACGGTTTATTATATTCGCTAAATGTGATTATAACATCTTTCAACAAACAAAAATAGCACACATATACCAAAAACACACCTATTCATGAAACATACAATTTATCATTGAAAGATAACATTTATCGAGAACATACCGATCCTTTTAACATTCATTACACATCCGGATTTTACATAAAATCATTTACCAACAATTATGCCTATGAAACATGAAACGTATGGGCAAGATACTTGCCTCGATATCGTGAGCGATGAAACAACAAACGGACACGGCCGGGTGGCCCTCGAACTTCCAAGATTGACCAAAAACCCAACAACTCCATGGAAACTATGAAAATAATATCACCACGAATCAATAACGAAAAACGTCATCCGAATCAACCCGAAAAACAACAAGGATCCGAGGGTTCTTCAGGGAAATCAGAAATCAATGTTTTGGGTTGGTAAAAATCGATAAACGGGTTACAAAATCCGAAGATCGTGGCCAAGATAACAAGAATACCATAACCAATTCATAAACCACGGATTAAATCGAAGAACCACGAAGAAACCCCCAAAAATCATACAATCAAGGTTCTAAGTAAAGGAAATACCTTGATTCGATGAACAACACGGATTAGATGTTGTTCTAATCGACAAAGGCCTTCCAAAAAGCCTTGGAAATGAGTAGAATCGGCCAAGAACTCCCCCTATCGGTCACTCCCGTCTGCAGCCGCCAACAGGTGGAGAAAACACAATAAAATGAGGTCTGGCCGAAGCCCAGGCCTATTTATGCCGACAGGGTTATGGCCATAACCGGCAGTGCCTTACAGCCGTAACTCGTTCAGCGCACATTAGCGTGTGCAATGGCCGAAAATTTGCATATGTAACAATCACTCCTTGCGGCCGTAATTGGCATAGCCTTACAGCCGTAACCGAGCATCCCAGACCACTGGCCAAAATTTGCCGAATCCTTACGGCCATAACCGGCCAGCGCCTAGCGGCCGTAACAAGCCTTACGGCCGTAACCAGATAGGCCTTACAGTCGTAATCGAGTTTCCCAGGCCCAGGTGTTCGGAAGCCTTATGGCCGTAATCGGCCAGGCCTTACGGCCGTAACTCGACCCAGCCCACACCCGACCATCCGGCTCGATACTCGACGATGTCTCGATCACGCGAACGCATCGGCTATGATCCAAAACAATAATGAACAAGCTACGAAACTCAATGTATCACAATGCAAGCATTCAATTCCAAAGACGCGGATGACAACAGTCCGTTTGATCGAAGAAAATTCAATGAAACTGGAATGAAAATCTTGGGTATTACAGTGTTGATCTAGTAGGATCATCTTGGGATCTATTTCCGTTCGATGGACAATCGTGTTGAGATTCGATGATGATATCCGATAGATCGAATTGGACAGAGTTAGTAGATTTCGTAACAGTGAGTTATGATGATGTTTTGAGAACATTTGGTATTCCGTGAGAATCAGTACGAGACGTGAATTTGGTAGAGTATGGCAGTAGGATTACTTTGAAAGTATTCTTACTTAGTATCTCATTGGTATGTAATTATTGATGTGATGTGATTGTTATCATTGTTGGATATTATGGATGACCCCGTCGTGGGCTTTCTTTTAGGTTCTTGGGATATCAAGCTTGTAGCGGTCGTGGAGAGATGAGCTTCCTGGAGGATACTGGCTAGGGCATGTATTTTGTGAATTGAGTTTCCTGATTAGTTGTTGTATTTTGCTGTTAGAGTACTTTTAACTGTTGTCTTTTCCGCTGCATGAGTATTTATAAATGACCTTTCGTTATCTACTAACTCAGGTTACTTTGGAAAATCGTTTTCTAAACTATTGAGTTTCGGCTGTTTGGCCTTGAGATTTTACGACGGTTTTGATAAATAAGTTTTATAAAGTCTTCAAATGTTTCTAAAGATAGTACTGTCGTTCGCCTCTTAGGCGTTTGTAAATGTTTGCGAAAATGTCTTTTAGCCTTGTGGGTTCCATCTTGGGGCCCATGGCGCTGTAATATTCCCGGTCGGATCTGGGGGTGTTACAGTTTGGACATTTAAATAATCGGTCATAACCAAAATTGGTCTCTTTAGGCTTGTTAATTTAAATGTTACTAGATTCATAAGCAATATAAATAGACTATTATCTAAATAGTCATTATTGGTAAACATAAATTAATATTAACTTAGGTTTTAAGATCATAGAATTAATTACCCTTGAAGTGTAGTGGTTGATCTTTGGTCTCAACCTCAAGATATTCAAGAATATTTTCACCTTTATCCAGATGTAATATGGGTGATAATCTATCGTATCTCCTTGACTCCAAATAGACTGGCAAAAACCTCAAAATGTACCTCAAAATTATTCTCTATATTTTTCTAAATTTTCAATAATTTTTGAAAAATCAAAGTAATCTCCAAATTCTGGAATCAAAGGCATAAGCCAAGATCCACAATTTGACACTTGTAAAAAAATGAACTTTTCTTGCGAGAGCAAAATGACCGACCCCCATGATGTCTTATTTTTATGCATCTTAGACTAATCAAGGGACCTTGAGGGAGATTAGGGTAAGGACTCCTAGTAGACCTCAACCTTCCATATTATGCCTTTCATTATATAATTGAGTCTATTAATATTAATTCATTTCTTTACAGGATTAATATTGCACTTCATATCTAAATCTCAATTTACAAATCCTGCTCTTCTTAAATATATTATTTCTCGTAGTTTAGATTTTGCATGTTCATTAATTAATCTAAGTTACTGAAAACTCTAATTATTTCATTTCTTATCCAAGGGTAGTATCACCCAAACCTTATTATTATATCAAAAATTAATCCGCTAATTAATCCACTTGTAGAGATTAATATAATAATCTCTTTGAGCTCATCAAGGGGACATCAATAAGTCAGGACAATTTCTAGCTACAATACTAATTATCATATAAACAATATTATCGTCCAAAATATCAAGCATAATGAATCAATCAGATTGATTTTCATCCATGATAAATCAAAGCAATAAATATTATAAATACATAATTAAATATTATACATTAGTTATAAAATAATATTGTCCGGGATCTTTATTGCTTATTTAGTTAGTTCAAAAGAAACTATCTCAATGCGGTCGAGTTCAACATATACAAATACGATAATATATGCTAATAATCATTACCAACTAATATCAAACCTACACTACAACATTTCACATAATTGTCTAAGATTATATATGTTGTGAACTATTTATAGACGTTATAAGGTATCAACAATATGATCTTGCATATGACACAAGCACACCATAGTATATATAATATAAAATAAATAGACGATAGTTGCATAACTGTAACGTGAAGTAATATGCAAAATATGTGACGAAAATTAATTAATAATCTCATAGGTGTAATAGGAAGATAAGGTAATACAAGCATAAACTATGCTTTACAGTATACAACCTAAACACCTTTTTTGTATAGAGGCTTGAGAAAGTCCTTTCATTCTCTTATCTCTATCTCGCCAGAGTCAAGTCCCTAGAAGCTATATAGCTTCTCACAAGTCTTTCATGGAGAAACTACTCAAAATCCAAGTTTTAATGGAATTGAGCATGTCGACATTGTTTCTTATAAGTAGAATGTCGTCTACAGATAGTACTAAAAAGGCGATCTTTATGCCACTAACCCTCTTGTAAACAGATGACTCAGTTCTTAACGAAATCAAATTCTTTGACTACGTTGTCAAAATAAAGATTCCAATTTCACGAAGCCTGATTCAGTCAATAGAGGAAAGTTGAAACTTGCACACCTTACGAATATCAGTTTTAGACACGAAGCCTTTAGGATGACCCATATAGATTTCCTTCCCCGTGGATCATGTTGGAGTATTGATAAATGCACCAAAGTACAACATTCTTCCTATAGCCAACTTCATACGACTTTGATCATAAAACGTTCAGTCTACAGCATGATGAAGATCGAGATTTCAATCGGATAAGCTCATTGGCTACGTCATTAATGTTGTATACAGTTTACTTAGGAAAAGTAAAGTGTAAAACCAATAGAAAAAACTTACATTTCAAACTGTTATGAGACAACCTTAAAATATTCACAAAGTGTTCTAGAGTTTGAAGAACATTTAATGCTGATAGAGATAATATTTAATGCGGCCGAAAGTGTATAGATACGGAGCATTTAATGAAGGCCAAAAGAATATCTAAAGAATTTAATGCTGACAAGATTGATTACTTTAATTTAAAGCACTCACCAAGCCGCTAATCTGAAGTGTCCACGTCTCACCAACCGTACGATAGCTATATTTATAACAGGTCTAAATTCACGGTTATTATAGCCCAATCGGAGGACTTGCCCAATTACTGAACTAACTGAATATATTGATCATACTACAAAAGGCAAATACTCTCTTCAAGCCTATAGAAATATTCATATTGAAGGGATTATCAGTCCTCAAAAAGAAGAACAACACACTACAACCAGTAATCTTGAAGCATACAGCTGATGTTTAGAGACTTAAACTACTTTACTTAGCACACTACAGCCAGTAATCTTCAAGCATACAACTAATGTTTAGAGACTTAAACTACTTTACTTACTGTTCAGAGTTAGCCCTAGATGGAATAACAAATCGAGTTGATTCTAACCTATGTGATACGAAGACGGTTCAGGAGAATGAAACTTCAATCCATGTGAGAAGAAGTCTGAGTTCAGGAAGCCTATAGCCAATCTATGTGAACGGCTCAAGCTACAATCAAGTGTGTCCATCTGTGTGAAAGATACAACTTGGAGGTTTAGCTAAAATTGTACAGTTCTGTCGGCCTTGATTTTAAGAAAAATCATTCTTGTGTGGAAAACTTATGGATGTAGAGGATGTTGCCTCGAACCACGTTATATACTGTGTCTTTGCTTGCTTACTTATTATTGTATTACTGCATGTGATTTATTTATACTTACTTTGTAAAACCCTGCAAGTACCAAGCATACAGGAGTACTTGCAGTTGTTGTACTTACAACAACTTAATTATAGAATTCCGTCACACAAAATCTTCAAAAAAGAATACAGTTTATTCAACCCCCTCTAAGCTGTCACATAAGTATACCGCGACCAACAAGTGGTATTAGAGAGATTGGTTCTGCAAAGAAACATTCGATTTTTAACCTGAACCAGATCCAGAGCACCACCTTTTAAAACTGTATATTTTGTCTTTCAAAATCATCTCTTATCTCTCTACATAGATTCCTCTAATATTAATAAAGTTTTAATATTTTTCATTAACGGATTTGATAATTGGAGAATTAGAATAGGGGCACATTTTGCTGCCATGCAAGAAGAAATGCTCTTTGTGATCCAGGAAGGACCTATCACCATAATAAAGGTCAATACAACAGCCATAATAGAAGGTTAACCCCATGCACATATGCTATAGAAGTCGTGCAATTACTGGACTAGTGATGATGAAAGCGAGTAAATCTGGACACCGCAGCTAAGAATGCGCTATTTGTCACTCTTGACAAAGACATATTCTCCAAGGTAAAATGTTGTAAGACAGTCAAATCTATCTTGAATAATGTCAAGATGATATGCAAGGACACTAATCTCTCGAAAGAAAACAAAATTTTTAAATTTACTCGATAATTTGAGACTTTCGAAATGAAGTCTTTAGAAACTCTTGAGGATCTTGACCTCAGATTCACTGGAATTTTTGGTGAACTTGAGGTGTTGGGCAAAGAGTACATCCAAAAGTAGAAATATCCAGAAACATTTAGATCTCTCTTTCCCCGGTGGTACATTAAGACCACAGCCATGCGTGTGTCATATAATCTAAATAAAATATCTACTTTTGATCTCTTCTCTAACCTCAAGGCTTTTAAGTATGGCATTGACACTGTAATACCCGGTTGTAAATTCATTAATTATCATTCAGTATATTGTCACTTAGTAATAATCATTCATCATTCACATTCATTCACCGTATTCACCGTTCAGAGTAATCTGTATCGTGTATCGGTCATTATTCATCATTCAATCCGGTTGGAAATCGGGCCGAGCTTATCTTCATTGTCGCCTTTGTAGTGGGCTGTGTATGAGGAGTAGCGTATGCTACGTACTCTCTTTAGCGCGCGCTAATTGAGTACGAGTAGCGCACGCTATCTCTCATCTTTAGCGCATGCTAATGTGGTTCAGACAGACAGTCCAAAAGGCACTGGACTGAAAGTGAGTTGTAGTAGTGCACGCTACAAATGGTATGTAGCGCCCGCTAGTGGGTATGGATAGCGCACGCTAGGAATCAGTGTTGTGTGCGTTAAGATCCGATAAGGCAGAATCCAGTGGGTACTGGACTAGAAACAAAATAATTACTAGCGCACGCTATGAGTGGATTTTAGCGTACGCTAAAGGTGGTAGTAGCGCACGCTGTGTAATGGGTGTAGCGCACGCTAACGCGCGCAAGGCAGGAGGACTGTAGGTTCTGGACTCCGGTATTATGGGCATCAACCATCAGGTAGCGCGCACTAACACAAGGTTAACGCACGCTAAGTAGAGGCGTTAGCGCACGCTACCAAGGTACGTAGCGCACGCTAACGGTGCAGTCAGAGGGTACTGGACTACCCGGTACACCCGTTAGTGCACACTAAGCACAAGAGGTAGCGCACGCTAAACTGGGATTGCTATAAATAGGACAGTCCGGCCCAGATTTATCATTTTCACTTCTCTCTTCCTCCTCCCATCGGTTTTGGGCGATTTTGGACATTGGTGAAGTGTTCTTCGAGCTGGAGTCATCTACCATCATTTGCAAGCTCCTAGTTCGAACTAATCATCATATAATCCTCTCCAACACACTGAATCAAGGTAATTAATTCGTGAATCTAGAATTTCGGGATTTGGGTGTTTTGCTTTCGATCTCTTCGTGTTAGCTCGATATTATGTTGGAAATATTAGATATGGATTATCTATCTTGGATACATGTATTTGTAGGGATTTATTGGTGTATATTTTGGAGTTGATGAATATTTGAGGATTTATTCAAGAACCCTTAAGGGTTGACTTTGGTTTTTTGGGGTTTTCGATTAGTTGTTGTCGTAACCTCGATTGAAGTATTCCTATTGGATTATTGATTCCATTGATATTGTTTGTTGGATTGAATCAATCATTTGGAAGTTGGTTTCGATAATTTGGGATTGGTTGTAACTAACGGGAAGGATGTTTACAACGTATTCGTTAGAATGCCCTAATAAGTTTGATTATCGTTGTATCGACTTTTGAGTTAGTCGTGTTTCATTGCTTGATACGTGTATTGAGCGGTTGTTGGTAATTATTGTTATTCAAGGTTGTTCGAGCGACCGACATCTCTTTTTAGGACGTTGTTCGAGGAAGACATTCTTCACTGGTGTTGTGTAAGTTAATTCTTATTCGGTTAAAACGATACTCATTCCTTTCGTGGTGGTTAATTCATAAATCATAATCATAATTCATTCATAATGTATTAATCGTATTGAGACTTGTGTTTGTCAAATAATCACTTCATTCACGAGGAACGATGGTTCCAATCATTTCATTGAGCTATCATTCATTTCACTATCATTTCATCTCGGTGAGTCATTCTTGACTTTTTCGGATTGTTATTCATTATTATTCGTCATGGTCATTTCTTGTCTATATGACCTTCTGGGTTCGTATTGCGTGGCCGGGTGGGGATGTGTGGAATTTTTAGTCGGGCACGTGATGGTCATATGTTTGGTTCACCGACACATTGGCTTGTGCACATGGTAATGTACTTCCATGAGGCTAATTAGGTACAAAGACGGGTGTGTCCGGACACTCGTCTTGTGCACTTGCACATACCATTACGGGCGTACTATGATGCCTCTCTTCAGCGTCATTTCATAATTAAGATATATCATGATTGTGTTTATTAAACTCTTGAGGATTGTTGTTCGGTGTAACTGACCCCGTTGGGGATATTGTTTTTAGGTCACGGCAAGGCAAAGGCACGGGAAGAGCATGTTGACGGCGAGGAGTCCCAGTGATACTAGTAGGGGGCCGCAGTCCTTTTCAGTCATTCGTATTTGCTTCATTTTGTTTCCACTGCAGACTTCCGTTTGAATACTCATTTTATTGAGTGTTGTATATTTTATCTTTATATCAAATATACATGTATTATGTATGATCTTGGGTGTGTTGTAATAAAACTCCTCATCGGAGTAATTGATGATATAATGTGGTTCGATACTACAATTATATTATTTAAGTCATTGATTTTCATTCGCCTGGTGGGTCCCAGTTCGGGGTCCACGGCACTATAATGGTCGCCTAGTTTGGGGGTGTTACAGAGTTGGTATCGGAGCGTGGTTTTGAATACTACCTTCCTAGTCATGTCTCATTTGAAGTCATCGTTCATTCAACTAGTATCATTGGACTTTCACGTCACATGTGACCTGTGCAAACGCCAAGCCCCTCAGACCGAAGGAACTGTAAGATTTCTGACGCCATGGTATAATTTCTGGCATAAGAATCACTCATTCATCATTCATTAGTCAACAATCCTCAAACATCATTTTCATTTTTGATCATGTCGATCATGTTAACTCATTAATCAATTAGTTCAGCTCATTAATCAGTTGTTGATCTTATGGATCGTATCATTAATCTTGTTAACTTGTTCAAGATAATCATTTCAAGAATTTCATCATATAATCATGTCACCTCAATTGATTATTCATGCAACCATTGTGTTAGAGTGCGTGTGCTCATTATTATCATTTCATAACGTAAATCATAATGCGGTACTCATGCGAGAAATTGAAGAAATTGAAGAAGCGTAATCAGCCCGAAGGCGTCCAGGCAACCTTCAAGAAGCCTCGTGCGAGTCCTAACTTTTCTGAGCGACCTCCTACGGTGCCTAAACCTGTGGGATCTCAGTCCCGAGCGGCCAGATAAGCCATCACCTATTTCAACTGTGGAGCGCCGGGTCATTACAGCAATAAGTGTCTGAAACCGTCTATCACGTGCCATAACTACAGGATTGTTGGGCATAAGGCACGTTTTTGCCGAAGGGACTCCAAGCCGACTCTGGCGGCATCTCAGGCCCTGAAGCAATCATCGATTCAAAATCAGGCTACTCAGTCAGCGTCGTTTAAAACGACGGAAACGAATAAAGGCGGAGCTCATATTTATCAGTTAGGAGCATCCGGTTTGGGGGCCGGCAAGCCCAGAATTTACGAGATGTAAAGGAGAAACGATCCGGAGGCCCGAATGATCTCAGGTACACTCGATATTCTATCTCAACCTGTATGTACCCTTTTTGATACTGGTGCATCGCATTCATTCATTTCCGAGTCATGTTTGAGTAGACTACGTCTGGGTAGTGCTACTAGTTGTGAGCCTTATGTCATTGGTCTACCTGATGGTAAAAAAAATTATCGGGAATCGTGAGATTCAGGATTGTCCGATTCAGCTTCATGGCCGTGATTGGTTAGCAGACCTACTCATGGTAGATCTACCGAGAGATGACGTCATCTTGGGTATTGATTGAATGGATCGTCGTGATGCCATACTTATTGTCCGTGAACGTATGGCCACGATCATTTCAGACGATGGAGTCGAGTGTGTATTTTAAAATGGCATATATTGGGAAATCGTGGATTTGATTGTTTATATTTGTAAAAAGTATATTTCAAACAGTATTCTTATCCGTTTTGAAATGGCTTTCGATACTTTGCAAACTGAGTTCTTACTTCGTAAAACCGATTCCCTAGACCGAGTTTTGGCATTTGGCCTTGAACGTTTAAACGATATTATTATGACGGTATTTGGTATTTGGAAAAATGGAATATTTTTTTTCTGTATTTGAAAAATATTACCGTCATCAATCTTTTTGGCATTTTTGAAAGGATGTGGAAAATTGTGTTTAGCCTGGTAAATCCTTGTGAGAAGGGTTTACGGCGTGTAATATTCCCAGGAGGATTCTTTTTCGCACTTTTGAAGTGACGTGTTGGGTCAGTTTCAAGGAGCTTCCGTATTTTCAAAGATCGATTTAAGATCTGGGTATCACCAATTGCGAATTCGAGAGTCGGATATCACTAGGTCGGCATTTCGAACACGCTATAGTCATTATGAGTTGTTGTAATGCTGTTTGGGTTAACTAATGCACCTGCGGTATTCATGGAATTATTGAATCGAGTTTTCATCAATTATTTGGATCAGTTCGTGGTTGTCTTCATTGATGATATTTTGATTTATTCTCGTGATCGAGAGGAGCACGAATTTCACCTTCATCAAGTTCTCGATGCGTTGAGATGAGAGCAACTTTATGGAAAATTTTCCAAGTGTGAGTTCTGGATGTCCGAAGTGACGTTTCTCGGACATGTAATTTCATCAGACGGAGTTTGTGTCGACCCTCAGAAGACGGAGGCTATCCGAGATTGGCAACCTCCCAAGAATGTTAAGAAAATCCGAAGCTTTCTCGGATTAGCTGGTTATTATCGGTGATTCGTAGAAGAATTTTCTAAAATCGCTCAATCCATGACGAACCTTTTGCGGAAAGATAATAAATACACGTGGTCCGATGCATGTCAACAGAGTTTTGAGGAACTCAAGAGCCGGTTAATTTCAGCACCTGCCCTTTCTTTACCGCAAGGGACGAAAGGATTTGTGGTTTATAGTGATGCGTCCGGACAGGGTCTCGGATGTGTACTAATGCAGAACGGGAAAGTTATTGCTTATGCCTCACGGCAATTGAGACCTTACGAGGTCAATTATCCGACCCATGGCCTGAAGCTAGCAGCCGTGGTCTTCGCATTGAAGATTTGGCGTCATTATCTCTATGGCGTCACCTGTCAGATCTTCACCGATCATAAGAGCTTGAAGTATATATTTACTCAGAAGGAGTTAAATATGCGACAGAGGTGGTGGTCGGAATTAATTGATTATGATATTGAGATACTATACCACCCGGGTAAGGCGAATGTAGTCGTCTACGCCTTGAGTCGTAAGTCCGTTCGGGAGCAAATGCTTGCTCGTTTAGCAGTTCAGAAGGAGCTTCCTCAGGATTTCCTAAGACCCGAGATTGAGGTCTGGTTACAGCGAGTACAAGGGCAACCATGCATGTTAGAGATTTCATCGCCACTCGAGGAGGCAATCAGAGTGAATCAGGGTTCAGACCCATCTTTGTTGCGCATTCGAGATGATGTGGCTCAGGGGAAAGCCCCTGGATTTGTGGTCCACGAGGTTGGACTTTTGCGATTTAAGAATTGGTTATGCGTACCGGAGAATGACGAGTTGAAAAACTCAATTTTGAGAGGAACTCATGCTACCCCTTATTCCATTCATCCGGGGTCTAGCAAGTTGTACAAATACTTGAAACAAAATTACTGGTGGAGTAATATGAAGCGAGAAGTCGCAGAAATTGTTTCGAGGCGTTTAACCTATCAGCAATTCAAGATTGAACATCAGCGACAGGTGAGTATGCTGAAACCTCTCCCTATTCCCGAGTGGAAGTGGGAGGATATTTCAATGGACTTCATCACAAGTTTACCGACGAGTCGTCGTGGTATGAATACAATTTGGGTAATTGTGGACCATTTAACTAAGTCAACTCATTTCCTGGAGATTAAGGATACATGGGGTCCCGAGGGACTTGCCCAGTTGTTCATTAAAGAGATAGTAAGATTGCACGGTACTCCTAAGAGTATCATTTTGGATCGTGACGGGCGATTAGTGTCATATTTTTGGAAATCAGTTCATCGTACTATGGGAACTTAGCTTAATCTCAGCACAGCTTTTCATCCTCAGTCCGACGGACAATCAGAGAGAACTATTCAGACGTTGGAGGATGTGTTGAGAGCATGTGTTCTCGATTGGAAAGATGATTGGGAAGCCCAACTACCATTGATCGAGTTCACGTACAATAATAGTTGGCATGCTTCGATTAAGATGGCACCTTATGAGGCCTTGTACGGTCGTCGTTGTCGATCTCCTTTGTGTTGGTATGACTTATTAGAATCAATCGGCACCGAGCCCGATATGCTTATAGCCATCCGTGAGAAGGTAGCTTTGATCAGGAGTCGTTTGTTGACCGCTCAGAGACGACAGAAATCTTATGCAGATAATCGTCATCGACCATTAGAGTTCGAGACAGGTGACCATGTTTTGATCAAGGTATCCTCGAGTCGAGGTATCTTCCGTTTCGGGAAGCGAGGAAAGTTGAGTCCGAGATTCATTGGACCATTTGAGGTTTTGGATCGAGTAGGCAGTCTGGCTTATCGATTGGCCTTACCTCTAGCGTTGAGACGAATTCATAATGTGTTTCACGTCTCCCAATTACGGAAGTATGTTGCCGACTCGAGTCACATACTTCAGTTCGACGAAATCGAGATTG
This sequence comes from Orobanche coerulescens, assembly GCA_033398695.1. Taxonomy (NCBI): domain Eukaryota; kingdom Viridiplantae; phylum Streptophyta; class Magnoliopsida; order Lamiales; family Orobanchaceae; genus Orobanche; species Orobanche coerulescens. The sequence continues at coordinate 126,644,262 of CM065811.1, read as the reverse complement.
CGGATGATCATTCGTATGAGGAGCGTCCTATACGAGTTTTAGAGCGGCGAATCAAACAGTTGAGGAACAAGACGATTCCTTTGGTTATAATTCAGTGGTCTAGACACGGAGTGGAAGAGGCTACTTGGGAAAACGAGGATAGTATGTGGGAGAGTTATCCCGAATTGTTCGACCCATAGTTTCGAGGACGAAACTGGAGTATGTAATACCCGGTTGTAAATTCATTAATTATCATTCAGTATATTGTCACTCAGTAAAATTCGCTCAGTAATAATCATTCATAATTCACATTCATTCACTGTATTCACCATTCAGAGTAATCTGTATCGTGTATCGGTCATTATTCATCATTCAACCCGGTTGGAAATCGGGCCGAGCTTATCTTCATTGTCACCTTTGTAGTGGGTTGTGTGTGAGGAGTAGCGCACGCTACGTACTCTCTTTAGCACGCACTAATTGAGTACGAGTAGTGCACGCTACCTCTCAGCTTTAGTGCATGCTAATGTGGTTCAGACAGACAGTCCAGAAGGCACTGGACCTAAAGTGAGTTGTAGTAGCGCACGCTACAAATGGTATGTAGCGCACGCTAGTGGGTATGGATAGCGCATGCTAGGAATCAGTGTTGCATCCGTTAAGATCCGATCAGGCAGAGTCCAGTGGGTACTGGACTGTAAACGAAATAATTACTAGCGCACGCTATGAGTGGATTTTAGCGTACACTAAAGGTGGTAGTAGCGCACGCTGTGTAATGGGTGTAGGCACGCTAACGCGCGCAAGGCAGGAGGACAATAGGTTCTGGACTCCGGTATTCTGGGCATCAACCATCAGGTAGCGCGCGCTAACATAAGGTTAACGCACGCTAAGTAGAGGCGTTAGTGCACGCTACCAAGGTACGTAGCGCACGCTAAACTGGGATTGCTATAAATAGGACAGTCCGGCCCAGATTTAGCATTTTCACTTCTATCTTCCTCCTCCCATCGGTTTTGGGCGATTTTGGACATTGGTGAAGTGTTCTTCGAGCTGGAGTCATCTACCGTCATTTGCAAGCTCCTAGTTCGAATTAATCATTATCTAATCCTCTCCAACACACCGAATCAAGGTAATTAATTCATGAATCTCGAATTTCGGGATTTGGATGTTTTGCTTTCAATCTCTTCGTGTTAGCTCAATATTATGTTGGAAATGTTAGATATGGATTATCTACCTTGGATACATGTATTTCTAGGGATTTATTGGTGTAAATTTCGGAATTGATGAATATTTGAGGATTTATTCAAGAACCCTTAAGGGTTGACTTTGGTTTTTGGGGGTTCGATTAGTTGTTGTCGTAACCTCGATTGAAGTATTCCTGTTGGATTATTGATGCCATTGATATTGTTTGTTGGTTTGAATCAATCATTTGGAAGTTGGTTTCGATAATTTGGGATTGGTTGTAACTAACGGGAAGGATGTTTACAACGTATTCGTTAGAATGCCCCAATGAGTTTGATTATCATTGTATCGACTTTTGAGTTAGTCATGTTTCGTTGCTTGATACGTGTATTGAGCGGTTGTTAGTAATTATTGTTATTCAAGGTTGTTCTAGCGACCGACATCTCTTTTTAGGACGTTGTTCGAGGAAGGACATTCTTCACTGGTGTTGTGTAAGTTAATTCTTACTCGGTTAAAAGGATACTCATTCCTTTCGTGGTTGTTCATTCATAAATCATAATCATAATTCATTCATAATGTATTAATCATATTGAGACTTGTGTTTGTCAAATAATCACTTTCATTCACGAGGAACGATGGTTCCAATCATTTCATTGAGCTATCATTCATTTCACTATCATTTCATCTCGGTGAGTCATTCTTGACTTTGTCGGATTGTTATTCATTATTATTCGTCATGGTCATTTCTTGTCCATATGACCTTATGGGTTCGTATTGCGTGGCCGGGTGGGGATGTGTGGAATTTTTAGTCGGGCACGTGATGGTCATGTGTTGGGTTCACCGACACATTGGACTATGCACACGATAATGTACTTCCGTGAGGCTAATTAGGTACAAGGACGGGTGTGTCCGGACACTCTTCTTGTGCACTTGCACATACCATTATGGGCGTACTATGATGCCTCTCTTCAGCGTCATTTCATAATTAAGATATATCATGATTGTGTTTATTCAACTCTTGAGGATTGTTGTTCGGTGTAACTGACCCCGTTGGGGATATTGTTTTCAGATCACGGCAAGGCAAAGGCATGGGAAGAGCATGTTGACGGCGAGGAGTCCCAGTGATACTAGTAGGGTCCCCCAGTCCTTTTCAGTCATTCGTATTTTCTTCATTTTATTTCCGCTGCAGACTTCCGTTTGAATACTCATTTTATTCAGTGTTGTATATTTTATCTTCATATAAAATATACATGTATTATGTATGATCTTGGGTGTGTTGTAATAAAACTCCTCATCGGAGTAATTTATGATATAATATGGTTCAGTACTATAATTATATTATTTAAGTCATTTATTTTCATTCACCTGGTGGGTCCCAGTTGGGGGTCCACGGCACTGTAATGGTCGCCTAGTTTGGGGGTGTTACAGACACGAGAGAGAGGACGGAAAATTCATCAAGAAGCCTGGAAAAGCTCCCTCCAATCTTAAATCCACAAACAAGGTGAGTTCTGAATCACCATCTACAGGAGGTTCTAACATGTGTTACAACTGTAGGAAATCAGGACACTATGCAAGTAGATATTCACATCCCAAGGTTCAAAGACTACCAAAATCCGAACAATAAGAAAGTGTGAGAAACATCGGGTATGGAGAAGATGATTAATGAGTTTTATACCATTCAACAAGATCATGAGAATTTAAAACAAGGAACAGCTATCACTTTCTAAGTTAGAGCTGGGAGATGAAAACGACTTGCTGATAATAAATTTCGAAAACATGTCCTTGGATTGTAAAAATAGCAAGGTCGGACATCAAAAACTCATGGAGTGAAAGCGTCAACTTGCTACTGAGATGAATGAGGTAACAACTAATGATCCGGATGATACAAATGATGATATGCACTGTTAAAAGCTAAGATACAGTTTCCTGTGAAGTGAGAAGGAGAACTCGAGACTATTCTAAAGTCATTTGAGAAATTCTCGAGAAGGATGGAAGACATCCTAAGAATAGGACAACACGTTCATGATAAATGTGTCCTAGGATATAACTCGTTCTCGAACTCAAAGGGAAAATCCGACACTATATTTGTCAAACGGGTTGAACCTATTCCTATCCCCAAGACTGAGGGAACTCGAAGACCTGTTCTTGTTGGAAAGGTAAAAGCCAAAATTGTACCCTCAGTACAGCGAATGAAAGCTGCTATTCCGCCAACTAACTCATATCATAAACGGCGAAAAGCATAGTGTTACAGACCTGTGAACAAGCAAGGCGGTGCCCATTGCAAACAATATGCTCCTCCTGCATACCAACAACATCACGAATGGCAATAGAGAAATGGTGTATCTCGAAAACAATGGAATAATAAGTCAAGGTATACAGTACCTCAAAAATGGGTACAGGAACCCAGACGCCTCTCTCGTAAGTAAGCCACTGCTCTATTCTACCAACATCAGCTCGGAAAATCCAACTGGAGACACAGGAGGCAAACCAGAAGGCAAAGAGAAAGGATTCCTTTCCCTAGACAACAACCCTACAGGAACCATAACTCTCATCTTTACATGCATAATTATCATCCTTCCAGGTACCTGCCCGACGTAGACTTCGAAACAAAGGACCCAAGAAGTCCTACAGTAAACCGATTACTGTAAGGCAAGTATGGGTACCTAAAGGCACCAATAATGAAGGACCCACCAAACAATAGGTACCTTAAATTTACTTAACTTGTGTATAGGATATCAAGGAAGAGGACATATGATACATAAATAGTGGATGTTCTCGGCACATGATAGGAGATATCAACAAGTTAAACCATTATGTAGAAGAGCATGGTCCAAAAGTTCTATTCGGTGACAAATCTAAAAGACGAACAAGAGGGAAGGGAACCCTACTTCTTGTCAAATTCAAAGTTACCGATGAGAACATCATCTGTGGACCTTGTCAAAAAAGGCAAACAAGTCAAGACATCCCTGAAGAGCATATCATTTTACTCAATATACAGGGTCCTGGATTTATTGTATCATGGACATATATGGCCCTGTAGATCCTGTCAGCGAGGGGGATAAGAAATATTATCTTTTCATTATTGATGATTTCTTTAAGTACACCTGGACAATCTTCTTGAAGAAAACAAAAGAGACAACTACAAAGCTTGTGGAGAACCTAAAGAAGCTACAGAATGAGAAATGGCTGAGCATAGTATCCATTCGATCCGAAAGGGGCACATAATTCACAAATCGCTTAATTGAGCAATACTTTGCAGATGATGACATACATTATGAATACTCAACAACGGGAACCCCACAACAAAATGGTGTTGCCAAAAGAAAGAACATGACACTGGAGAAAGCTAGCAGAACGATGATAGCCAAAAGCAAGTTACCACAACATTTCTGGGGCGAAGCACCAAATACATCATGATACACATAAAACACTAATGTATATTTAAGAAACACTATAACAAAACCGTATACAAGGTATGGAATAATAAAACTCCTATGGTTGCATATTCTTATGTTTTTGGTTGCAGGCGTTATGTTCTTAAAAGTGGGAAGGAACAGCTCAAGAATTTGATGAGAAGTCTGATGAAGGAAGATTTTTTGGGTATTCTAACTCAGCAAAGCCTTTAGGATCTTCTATAAGAGGAAATTAACCATCGAGGAGTTAATCCCTGTAGTGTTTGGTCAACCTCATTATGTACCTACATGAATAGGTGATTGACGATATTCGAGATAGGGACGCAGAATTAGAATCAAACATGAGATGGTTAAGACATCACCCACAGGAACTGGTGATTGGCGACATTGAAGATGGAGTTAGCACTAGAAGGAGATTACAGACTTCACAAGGAAATATACTGTGTGTACAGGATGAAATAGAGTCAGAACCCTGACATGACCCAATTCTCTATATGGAAGTCTACAGCCGAACTGTGCATACTCGCCTTGTGTACATTAGCCGTATTCCAAGCTCAATCCGAACCGGTGTCTATAAATGAAGCCCTTCAAAATTCTTATTATATTACTTCAATAGAGGAAGAGTTAAATAGTTTCGTAAGGAACAACATTTGGTACTTAGTTCCTAGACCAACCCAATAAGCTGTCATTTGGACAAAATGAGTATTTTGAAGACGAAAATAGAGTGGTTATAAGAAATAAGTCCAGACTAGTTGCTCAAGGCTACAGACAGGAAGAAGGGATTGACTATAAACATTTTCCCCTCTCGTCATACTAGAAGCAATTAGGATATTCCTAACATGTGCCGCTCATAAGAATTTCATTATCTATTAAATAGGTGTTAGGAGTACATTCATAAAATGAGACCTAGTTGAAGAAGTTTATGTCGAACAACCCCCGAGGTTTGCCATCACTGAGGAAGGTGATCAAGTCTATAAGCTAAGAAAAGTATTGTATGAACTCAAGCAAGCACCTAGAGCCTAGTATGGGACCTTATCGCTTTATTTAATAAACAATAGATTCGAGAAAGGGGTTATCGACAAAACACTCTTAAAATAGAAGAAGGTAATGATCTCATAATTGTACAAATATATGTCGATGGTATTATTTTTAGTTCTACTAACCAATATTTGTGTAAGAAGTTCTCTCATCTCATGCAAAAAAAAAAATTTTAAATGAGAATATGATGCGGGAACTTGGTTATTTCTTAGGTTGGTTGGTAAAGCAGTTGCCTATAGGTACCTTCATCCACCAAGAGAAATACAGCAATGAGTTGCACAATAAGTTCATAATGAACTCCTCAAATAGTTGATAAACTCCCACGAGCACTTCCACACAATTCGGCGTTGACAAAGCTGGAAAGTCAGTAGATCAATCACTCTACAGGAAGCTCTTAGGCTCACTCTTGTACCTTACCGTCAGTAGGCCTGGTATGCAATTAGCTGTAGGAGTGTGTGCATCATATTAGGTTAAAAGTAAAGAGTCACACTTCACCACAGCTAATCAAATCCTTGAGTATATAAAAGGACCAATAGATTTAGGATTGTAGTATCCTAAGGAAGGAGGATTCAATTTTGTAGGCTACATCGATTCGGATATTGGAAGCTGCAAACTGGATAGGAAGAGTATAAGTAGAACTTGTCACTTCCTTGGACCAAGACTTTGAGTCATGGTTCAGTAAGAGTAATTGGCTAATTTGCTTTCTACAGCTGAGTAGGAGTATTATACTGCTGGAAGCTGTTGCATGCAGATTCTTTAGATACAACACCATCTACAAGACTGGCATTAAGGATGGAGAAACCCCAATCATGTGTGATAGTACGAGTGGAATTGCAGTCACGCATAATCTTGTATTGCACTCAAGAACTAAACACATTTATATGAAGTACCACTTCATCAGAAACCATATTGTGAACAAGGATGTTCGAATCGAAATGATCTATATAGACATCCAGATTGCCGACATCTTCACAAAGCCTCTCAGGCTATGTCAAGAATGGGAATGCTACAGGAAGATTCAATTCTTGTAAGCTTTTATTTTCGTACTTATCAATTGAGGGGAATACTGTAGGACCCATGAATACATTATCTATACTTGTAAATTTTATCCACAGACTCACAAGTCATATCTTCACTGTAGGCAAATGAGGGTACAGTTCACTTCCTACAGCTGTAGTGTACGTTAATCAAGGGGAAATATTGTAAGACCCTTAAGTACATCATTAATCATCTTTTGCTGTAAGAATTGAATTCTGTATGTACCAATTAAGGAAAAATGTTGTATTTTTGTGGATACAGCAAATATAAAATTATTAATTTTGTTAATTACTTAAAGTATTGTTAAATTTGTTTCTATATATATTTTTAAAATGCCATCTTTTAATAATTTTAACTATATATAATTAAATATACTAATGTACCATGAATCCTTTTTATCAACCATATTTGTAATATTAATTAATATAGTTTTAGTTTATTTTCTAAAATTTAGATTTACTTAATTAGTTGATAAATCTATTGCATTAGAATATGGAACTTTTCAAAATAAGCAAGACAGATTGTGCATTAAAATACATAAAAAAAAGGGATCATTAGTTGTAGGTCTACATAAAAATCTTGTTTTCATTATTCTATTCCAACTATATTTGAAAAATAAATAGTTATAATTGTGAATATAAAAAATAAAACAATTAGTATATTTTTTAAGCAAGAAAGTGAAATTTGAAATATTAGATTATTTTAGATGATAGAACTTATATTGCATCTTATTTTACCTAATATTGTTTTTAAGAAAAATACATTAGTTTTTTTTATTCTATGTGTGTGAAATACGAATGTCTATTTTTATCTAATACCAATATGTATATATCATAAAAATTAAATTTACAATCAACATAGTTGCTATATTTATTTATTTAAATTATCTAAAAATAAAGATTCTCTATCGTAGGATCTTATTTTTCTACTCTCAACTTGATTTTTTTAGGAAATTTTTTTTTTAATACGCACCGGATAATGTCAAATTCTTGAAATGACTTGGAGTACAAATAATTGCTAATATTTGTGATAGGTACATTACTCTTATCAAATGTTTGACTTGCTATATATAAGAAATTAATTCAATTAAACATGCAATTTTGGATTTAAATTCAGTTTATAATATTAAAATATTATTTCATGTAAAATTTAACATTTAACTATAATCATAATAGTTGATTTTTTTTTATTTATTTCCATTGTCTAATAAATAAAGGTACTCTATCCTTGCTTTTTCCATTCTCAACTTCTAATTTTTTCAGAAAAAAAAAGTTTCCTGATAGATATAAGATATTACTTTGCTATTGTTGGTTGAAGTGACAGAGAGGAGAAGAAAATCACATGAAGAAATACTTTGCGATGAAAGTTAACCAATATTAGTTTGCTATAGACTAATAATAATATGCTACATGGTATATAATCAGAGGTTACATGAGAGAATCATAAAAAGAGATTACACGGGAGAATCATAAAAAGAGGTTACAAAAAGGAAAAAATTGTGAGAAGAGACTACATGATGAACCATATAAAACTGTTATACGGGATAAATCATAATAGGATGGTGCTACATTGGAGAAATATAAAGTTATTATAAGAATTCTTTGAGATATAATCATAAGAAGATCCTATATTGAAGAAAGATTAAAGATATAAGTCGAGAAAAACATCAGAATAAAATACACAAGATAATGATAAGACGATGCTACATAAGAAAATCATAAGAATATTCTATAACAATAAGAAGATGTTACACCAAAGAAGTATAAGAATATATTAAATGTGAGAACCACATGGGAGTGCTGGACCTAACAATATGTCTAGACCTAGGTCACATAGTGACTGAATCAATCTGATGTTTACAAAATATATGCAAGAGCAAAATAACTTATGGTATTATAAGTAAAAATGTGATATTTTTCAAGTATTAAATATCTAAGTGTAGTTGTACGTAGTATGTAATTAAATACTCGAAATATACCTGTTGACAGATTCCAAGGTAATTCTGAAGTAATTATTTAAGTTTTAAAATAACATGAAACTTGAACTGGTCATTAATTTGATGTACTTTATCAATTACAATATTATATTATTTTATTAATGTATATATATTGTTCATTTTTCAGAAAGAATTGCTTAAACGAGCATCAAGAGACCTCCACATTTACCAACTTTTTCATTGTAAGTTGATCAACTCTATAAAATTTGTTCTCATCAATGGTCACGATATTATTCCAGGTCACAAGTACATATGGTAAAAGTTTAGGGGGATGAATAGACTTTTAAAATCACTTTGATGAATTAGCTGGTTTAAGAAACCCATTTGTTATATATGCAGCTAGGTGAACTTAGCTGATCTTATTCAAATCTCAGTGAAGTGCAGCTCAGAAGTCAGCTGATAAATATTATGTGGAAGACTTAGCTGACTTTTAATGCAACAGTTAAAAATGGATGCAGCAGTTAAGTATGATGCTTAAAACAGTAAACAACACAACACTTATAGTGGTTTCAGATACGGAGTAATCCTCTACTAGTCCACTTTTCTCCAATACATTTGGAGATAAATTCACTATAATTTTTGATGGTTACAATGAATATAGTTACATCAACTACCAACGAGTGAAAATTCGTGGCCGTTGTAATTCCTTCATTTTGGTTCCATGTCACCTCTTGGCCGCAAGCTAGTGGATGCCTCAACAACTCTGAAGTTATCTATGACCTTCTAATCAAGAATCCGTGGATGCCTTAAACCATTTACTTTCAAAAACCTTGTCCAAGAAAGTACCCCGCACTCAAAACTTTTAAGAGCTTCTTAGTATTTGATTCTTGTGATCTTTGCTCTTCACGATGCTATAGTTGTAGCTTATATTGCTTTTGATTACTTTGATTGCTTGTAAGTGTAAATCGCATTGTACTTCTGCTCATTAGTTCTTTATATTTATAGTACGATCTTGAGCTTCTTCATAGCCGTTGCATCCTTTGAACAAATCAGTTTGCTGGAGAGTGACTTTTTCGTTTAACATTTCTTTTGCATGGCTTGTCTATTTATTCAAATCTACCCGTTTGAAGATATACATTTGTTCATGCCGTCTTCTTTGATTTCTAAGTAGGAAGTATTCAGGGCGTGAATCTCAATGAATATTTTATTCCTTAACTTGCGGGAATCCTTCACGTTATCTCCTTGACTTTATTTACATCTGCATGTGATTTTCCGTTTTTATTGACTTCTCAACATTTGCTGACGTGGACATAGCTAATTAATACTTGCTTAATTTTGTCCAAGTATTTTGACGCCGATATTTAGCTGAAGTTCTGTCTTGGCTAAACTTAACTGACATTCTGTCTTGACTAATCTCAGCTGATATTTTGACTTGACGATACTCAACTGATATGTGATGCAGCTGATATGCGATACTCAGCTGATATGCGATACTTATCTGATATGCTATACTCAGCTAATATTCTGACTTGGCAATACTCGACTGATTTTCTGACTTAAGCGATACTCAGCTGAACGGACTTAGCCTGTTTAATCAATCCTTATTCTAACTTTAAAAAGGCCTATATAGATACTCATTTGATTCTTCTTTACAATGCTATGTACTTAGAACATTACATTTGAATTAAACTTTAAAATACATGGATGACATCATCATGATCCTAAATGTATTCCTAACAAATTCCCCCTATTTTGATGATGGCAAAACTTAATGATTTGTTTAATTAAAAATGAGTCATCACGCATAAAAGAATAAAGTTCAGTCTGTTTGAGATAAATAGAAATTGTCATTCAGGTTTACTGTATATACTTTTCACTTTTGTTTCTTACATTAATGTACTTGAATGAATTTTTATTAAACATAAAAAGTTTACAAGTAAAAACAGAAAAAAATTAAACATTTAGCCTCTTATTTCTCTTCCTCCGGACTTGGCTGGAGGCAATGATTTTAAGGATTTTGCTCCAATGGTTTTTGCCACGACTAGAATCAGCCTATATTTCTTCTTTATAACTGTTGAGGCAAACTCTTGGTCTTCACGAGAAGTGTATTTGTTTTTTATGCATACTTCTCTTATTTCCTCCTCAAGAGCATTATCATTCAGATTTCCATTAATGGGGCTTCTTGTGGTTTGAATGAGGGGATATGATTCAAATTCCTCTTCAGTATATTTCTTCAGGATTTCCCACAAGTTCGGCCAGTTAAGCTCCATGTAATCAAGGAATATTTGTTGTGGGGGGACAGTCAGGATCTTGAAGTATTTCCCAGATGTAATACTTTTATATAAATTGTTTCTTGGCTATTCCCCACATAGGTATAGCTTCCTCAGGTATAAACTTCTCCACATAGTACAACTCCTTTCCCTCCTAGCTGAGTGGTTGGACAGTATCTTTTTTTGTTCTCCTTTTATTTGCAGGAGGGTCGTGATCCTCAGTTGGGTTTTTTATCTTGAGTTTTTGGGAGCTCGTTCCTGCTTCTGGATAGTGAATGACTGGAGGAGGGGTACTTCTGGGAATCATAATTAAGGACTCATTCCTTTTGCTCCTTATCTTTTCCCCCTTTTTGCCAGCATCAATGAGTTGTGCGAGATGTTCTTCCACCTTGGTCATAAAATCTTGCATATCAAGGGATAATCTGACAAATCTAGGTGGTGGGGAAGGTTTATTCTTATTGAGCAAGGTGTAATATCCGCAATTTTAATTTCCGGTAATTTTCTTTTTTGGCGGAAGTCCATCTTAGCAATTCTATTGTGACCGTTTCGTCATTCCGAGAATGATTAATTCTACACTTTTTGTCATCCGAGTTCGTTTCGGTGTCGTTTTATTGAGTTCCGTGTTCTTAAGCGACTTTTTCAAGTATGAGTTCGACTTTGTAAAATTATCATAAATTCTTGGAAACTCCAAAAGTTCTGAATCTTTTTAATATTATAGAGAATCAAGTTAGCTTTCCAATGGTTCAAATGGTGAGTCAATTGGAGTCCGGAAGAAGGAGTTATGGTCGAAATAGCTAAGATTGCACCATGTGCCTTTTTGGTACTGGAGCGGGCTGTACCGTGGGCCGTGGCACACTCGACCCGGGCCGCGGCACACGGGCTTTTTCTGCACTTTTTCAGCAGATTTTCGAGGAGAAAACTTCAATTTTCTCCTCTCTTCTTCCTCCTTCCATCTAGGGCGATCTGTGGGCGATTTTTGGGCGTTTTATCTCAAGGAATTCACCTTATTCAAGTTCTTGGTGTGGACTAACAACATCAAATCCGTGTTCTTCATCCGAATCAAGGTATTTTGGCTTGAACCCATGTTTTCGAAGATTTTGGGGATTTTTCTTTTGATTTCGATTCCAATCCATTTTGATCAATTAATTATTGTATAAACGTTGTTTTGAATTTGTTCTACGAATTGGATACTCGTACCTTTGGTTCGTTCGACCCGAGGGGTGATTTCTTTGTTCTTGAAGGGTCTTGAACATTTAATTTCCAATTAAATGTCCGAATGAGCTCCCTTTGATAGTTTGTTGGGATTTTCGTTGTTTTCGGCCTTGATTCTCGTCGTAATAATATTTTATTGTTCCTTATGGAGGATTATAGGTGCTCGATGATTCCGATGTTGAATTACGTTGGTGATTGATGATTCGTGTTGTGTTTTCCCGTAGTAATTTCGGTGCTATCGCGTTCTTGATAGTGTTCGGGCGTTCGGGGCTGTTCGACTGCATTCCATCCATCGTCTTGTTACGAACGTGGTTCCTAGGCAAGTACCTTGTCCATACAATTCTTATTTTGTGAATATGATAATTAGTGATCGTCTCTATGTATTTGTTTGATCGTTTGATTTGAACTTTCAAAAGATTCGATTTAGCCTCGTTAAGGGCTCACTTTCAAAATGCGTGTGTTTTGTGAATATTGTGCCCCGTGAATAATTAAGTGAACCCTATGAATTCGCTTGTTGTTGTTGTTATGCTTTGATAATATATATACACATATTATCTCTTTTCAGTGCGTTATGGTTTGACGTGGTGTTTTGCTAAGTGTTGGTTGCATTAACTCATGATTTGATGTGTTTGTGATTGTGGCAAATGTGAAACCCTTGTTGTTGTGAACTCGATGCATTGATGATTTGACCACAAAGTTATCAATTCGGGTGGTCTGTAGAGGGCTCCGAGAATCGTCACTTGCGAGTGCGATGTCACGATAACTTGTGGGTATGTTCGATTGATGTTTGACCGGGTAGGGACCTGTGAGGCCTCCGGCGGCGTGTACTTGCGAGTACAACCAGTGTGTATGATTTGACCATAAGGTTATCTAATCGGGTAGGTCTGGAGAGGGCTCCGAGAATCGGTACTTGCGAGTACGATGTCAAGATAACTTATGGGTGGTTTGAGTTTGTTTCGCTAGCCAACTCGGGAGGGTCCTTAGAGGCCTCAGGTGGGATTTGTGGCTTCATCCCGGTCCTAGGCGATGCCTGTGCGTGCATGTTTTGTGAATGTGTTTGCTCACCTCGGGAGGGTTCGACGGGGCCACGGAAGGAGTCCAATGGTATAGCCCTGGATTCACGAGTGCGTGTGTATTTTATGTCCGTCGAGGACGCGTTACGTGGGTTTTAACCTTGTGTATTGTTGTTGGTTTCATTTGTGAAAACAAAACCATTGGGCTGTGACCCCTGTTGATTTTGGAAAGAGAAGGATTCGGTAATCCTAAATTGTTTTCTATTTAAACTCTCGATGGCATTTGAAACTGTTTTATAAATTGTTTCCCCTGATTGGTGTTCTTTCGGTTTTGGAATGTTTTTCCGAAACTCTTGCCTCGGGAAGTACTTTTCATTACGTTTGGCTTTTTGAGGATTACTGGTTATTGTTATTCGTGGAATGTGAATTATATGGCTCGTATTTCTGTTTTATACTTGCACTAGCAAAACATTGGAGTTTTGCTAACCCCCGAGTATTCGGGGGGTAGATGTCTGTTTTTGCATTCAGGTTTTGGGAGCATAATACAGGGTCGGCACGAAGGATGTTGAAAGATGATCGATACTAATCAAATGAGGACCCATACATTGTTGTATTGGTTCAGTCATATTTTATTTCTGCTGCAGTATAATTACCCGTTGTACGAGAGCATTTTGTATTCGACCCCTGCGTGGGCATGTATTGAGTTGTATGTATTTATTTAAAGACCAAATCGGTCTACTGAGTCATTTTAGCCTTAAAGGCATTGTTGAGATGTTTGATGTTGTTTACCAGCCTGGTAGATCCTTGAGGAAAGGGTCTACGGCGTGTAATATCCCTGAGCGGATTGGGGGTGTTACACAAGGAATCTATTTTGTTGTCTAATTCCAGCAGATGTGGTTTGACTCTCACGGCCAGAAGTCTTTCAACTGTTTCTTCAACCATCTTTCTAATCAATTCAGCTAGGTTTTGAGGTAGCTTATTAGTAGGTGGGTGAGTTGGTTGTTCAGCTTGGTTATGTTCAGAGGTGGCTGACTTTTCAGCAGGCGGAGACTTAGCTGAAAGTTTCCCCCTGTTTATCAAATTCCTTCTCCACACTTATTTCAGCAGCTGACCTCCCTCCATCTTGATCAGTCCATCCTGATCCTCATCATGATCGGAGTCCTCCCGATCATCTTTGTTTTACTCCTCATATTCTTCTTCTTCTTCTTATTCTTCTTTTTCTACTTCTTCAACATTTTTAATATTCTTTTTCAACTCCAACAATCTTTTCTTTTTCAACTCCATCTCTCTCATCCTTCTCATCAATTTTTTTGACTTGTGCTACCCCTTCCATAATGTAGAGAATAAATTGGTCCATATTTGATTTGAAGTTGTTTATGAACCAATTTTAATCTAATAACAAACTCATCCCAACCACTCCTATCAACCAACTCCTTGAGAGCATTGAAGCTTAGGGACTTCAACCCCTTACAGTCTTTGTAAGAATAAATAATTGAAAGCTTATGGATGTGCTTTCTTACTGTTTTGAGTTGTTCTTTGCTGAGATGAAGTGGGTTGTTGTCCTTGATATTGAATCTATAATGTATGTCAGCTTCCTCAAGGACTTGTTCTTCTGCATCTTCAGCCTCCTCAGGAATGTTGGGGAGCTCAGGGAGTGGTGCTTCAGGGATGATATCTTTTTCATGTTGTTCTACTAAGGCCAGCTTGGTTGACTGAGCTATCGGTACTTTAATCAAGGTATCAACTGGGTTGGATATCAGAGCAGGTATTTCAGTTGTTGGAATCTCAGTTGTGTTTTTATCTGAGGACTCAGTTGAATAATCAACCAGTCCTTTAAATCTTTTGGCTGGAGCTTCAGGCATTGTTATGATGGGTCCTTTTCAGGAGACTTTCTCTTTCTGAAAAATTCATATAGTGGAAGATTGTCACTATCTTCATCTTCTTCATGATGAACATGTGCAGATGCTTGTTCTTCAGCTAAATTTTCAGGTGCAGCTAAATTTTCAGCTAAGATGTTGGCTGAAGTAAGTTCAGTTGGGGTTAGTTCGATTGGTGAAATCTCAGCTGTAGGTAAGGTGGTGGCTACTTATTCTACTTTTGTTTCATCTTTAGACTCAGACTTCATCTTATATGATGATGTGTCTGACTTTATTTTTGCTAGCATCTCTGTAGCTCGAGGTTGCTGAGTTGAGAATGCCTTCAGTGCAGGTGGGTCCAAATGTCCAAAGCGCTTGCTATTATGAATTTTTTTTTCCCCGCCTTCGGCCATTCCCAGGTGATCCATAATCCAGCTTATTTGTGTACTAAAAGACAGTTTCTGGCTGAATTTCTTGGTGGCATTATCCCAGCTGGCTTTGTTTACTTCTCTTACTAACTGTCTGAAGATATAGTCTGGCCACTTGATCCTCTAACTTTGCATCATTACCCCCATCAATGTGTATTTTGATGTGGACAATTGATCAAAGCTTCCTGACATGCCCATGACTATTTTGTTGGTCATGTCCATTATGAAGCGAAATTCTTTCTGAATGTCTGCCCTCTTTGCAGTGTTCTTCATCTTGCTAGGTTGTTCTGACAGTTTGTTCCATTGCCATAAATTCAGGTGGTTTTGCTTTAGGGCTTTCACTGATATTCCATGATTTTTCGTTCTGAATGCATCAGCAATAGTTTTTTATTCACGAGGATGCTTTCCCCAAATATCGAGCTTTCAATTCCTCGTGCAGTTACTTTGGCTTCTTTGAAACAACATATAACTTCTTCCTTGTAGACTTCAAAAGGATTTATGCGGAGGCAATGGTATATACCATTTTTCTTCATCTTCAGTATCAGGCCCGCCATTTAGAGAGTGTTATTGTACTCCAGAAGTCCGATAAAGTCCACCACGATGCTAAAAATGATCTGCTCCTTCACGACCTTAAGGTTGATATTCTTGAAGTAGTTTGAGGAATCCATTTCTGCAGGTAGAAAGTGGTTTCAATGAAGAGAAGAGTTCAGATTTTTTTGCTGTTGAAAAACTAGGGTTCTTGCTTGAATATTTTTGAAGATGATAAGTTTTGTTAATTGAGTTCGATAGCATTAAATAGTCAATTTAGGAGTCGATTTTTAAAAACATAATTAATTCTGAAATGGCGGTTCGTCTTCTTAGTGAATGTGTGATAGTGGTTTGACAATATGGGGTAGATGTGGTGTATATGGTGTACATGGTGTATTTAGAATCGTGCATTATAATCCACGTGTAATTTTAAAAAAACAATGTTACTCGAACTAAAAACTTAGCTGGTTGACTGTTTGAGTTCTGATCCAGCTGAGTTTTGATCCTGGCTGATTTTCTGACCAGCTAGGTTCTTTAATCCTGACTGTAACACCCCAAACTAGGCGGATATTACAGTGCCGTGGACCCCCAACTGGGACCCACCAGGCGAATGAAAATTAATGAATTAGATAATATAATTATAGTACCGAAGCACATTATATTACCAATTACTCCGATGAGGAGTTTCAAGTACAACACACCCAGGAATACAGAATACATGTATATTTCATATTAAGATAAAATATATAACACTGAATAAAATGAAAATCCAAACGGAACTGCAGCGGAAAATACACGTCAAAGAAACATGAATAAGTGGACAGACTAGGGCCCCCTGCTAGTATCACTGGGACTCCTCGCCGTCAACGTTCTCTTCCCATGCCTTTGCCTTGCCATGACCTAAAAACAACATCCCCAACGGGGTCAGTTACACAAAACAACAATCCTCAAGAGTTGAACCAATACAATAATCACATAAATTAGTTGAAATCAAGCTGAATGAGGGGCATCATAGTACGCCACGAATGGGATGTGCAAGTGCACAAGCATGCCGAGTGCCCAGTGTCCCGCATAAACACCCGCAACACTTGGCCTAATTTGTCTCACCAAGACACGTTACTGTGTGCACAATCCAATGCGTCCGGATCCCTGCATAAATACAATGACCTTAATGTGCCCGACTAAAAATTCCACACATATACCACCCGGAACGCAATACAATCCCGGAAGGTCACAAGAACAAAAGCGACCATGATGAAGAACAATGAATAGAAATCCGACAAGGGTCAAGAATGATTCACCAAGGTGAAATAATGACGCAATGAGTGATAGCTTCAAATGAAATGATTGGAACCGTTGTTCCTAGTGAATTGAATGATTAGTTTGATAATTACAAGTCCCAACATGATTAATATACTATGCATGAATTATACACATTAATGAACTACAACGAAAGGAATGATTATCCTTTTAACTGAGCAATGATCAACTTGCCTCAAATACTGGTGAAGAATGTCCTTCCTCGAACAAACGTCCTTAATGGAATTATCGATCGCTCGAACAACCTTGAATAACACAATTACCAACAATTCGCTTAATATACATATCAATTATGATCATAACCAATTCAAGAAGTCGATATAACAAACCCAAACTCATTGGGGTATTCTAACAAACACGTTGTAAACAACCCCCAATCGTTTACGACCAATCTCAAATATATCGAATACCAACCTCCAAACGAGTTATTCGGTCCAACAAAACATCATCAATACAATCAATAATCTAATAGGAATACACAACTCGAGATTAAGACAACATCTAATCGAAATCCCCAATTCTAAATAAACATTCAAAGTGTTCTTGAATAATCCTCCAACAATCCGATGATAACTCATAAAAACTCATAATCATACGTATATCCTTCACAAATCATGATTATATCATCCAAAAAATCATGCTCCAACTCAAAATCGAATCTAATGTTGAAGAAGTTACCTTGAATTAGGATGAAAAACCCAAGAAGATGTTGTTAATCCACACCAAGAACTCGAGGAGGATGAAATCTCTGATATTGAAGATACAAAATCGCCCCAAAATTCGCCCGGAAGTCGCCCATGGAGAGGAGGAATGAGAAAGGAGATGAAATGAACTTCTCTCCTCAAAAATCCGCTGAAAAAGGGGTGACTGACTCGCGTGCCGCGGGGGACTGAGTGTGCCACGGCCCGCGGCTGAAATCAGCTCCCAGCTCCCAGCTTAGTACCATAGCACGACCAGCAGAGGGCCGCGGCGCGCGGTACAGCCGCTACCAGGTTCAACTGCACAAGGTGTGTGCCGCGACGCGCAACCCCTTGTGCCGCGGCGCACACTATTCGGGCCCAAAAAATGACGAAAAACAACACGGGAAGAGAATAAAGGTAATAGAACTCAAAACTTGGGAACAATAACACGAAATGGAATTGCGGGAACCCCCAAACGGCGGTTCCAAGCAATGATTATGAGAGTTGGTCCAAAAATAGCACGATCCGAACAAGGAGTAAATTCGAAATGATATAAACTCCAATATCAACATCAACTTACTAAGAAATTACAACGATCAAGATAATATTCTCGTCTCGATTTTCAAATAGGGTTGAACAATGAACAATATCGATACACAACTCAAAGTTACGCCGAACGGTGAATATGAATGATGAATGGTTATTAATGAGTGAGAATTACAGAGTGACAATTACTGAATGAAAAATAAATGAGGTCACAATCGGGTATTACATACTCCCCCCTTAAAAAGAGTTTCGTCCTTGAAACTAAGGGTCAAACAATTTGGGATAACCCTCCCACATACTATCCCTGGTTTCCAAAGTAGCCTCTTCGACTCCGTGTCTCGACCACTGAATCTTAACCAAAGAAATCGCCTTGTTCCTCAACTGTTTGATTCGTCGCTCTAAGACTTGTACAGGACACTCCTCGTACGTATGATCATCCGCTATCTCGATTTCATCGAACTAAAGTATGTGACTAGGGTCGGAAACATACTTCCGCAACTGAGAGACGTGAAACACGTTATGAATTCGGATTAAGGCCGGAGGTAAAGCAAATCGATAAGCCAGATCGCCTACTCAATCTAAAATCTCAAATGGTCCAATGAATCTCAGACTCAATTTTCCCCGCTTCCCGAAATGGAAGATACCTCGACTCGGGGATACCTTGACCAAAACGTAGTCACCTGCCTCAAACTCTAATGGTCGATGACGATTATCTGCATAGGATTTTTCTCAAATCTGAGCAGTCAACAAACGACTCCGGATCAATGCTACCTTCTCGCGGGCGGCTATTAGCACATCGGGTTCAGTGCCGATTGATTCTGATAAGTCATCCCAGCATAAGGGAGATCGACAACAACGACCGTATAAGGCCTCGTAAGGTGCCATCTTAATCGAAGCATGCCAACTGTTATTGTACATAAACTCGATCAATGGTAGTTGGGCTTCCCAATCATCTTTCCAATCGAGAACACATGCCCTCAGCATGTCCTCTAATGTCTGAATAGTTCTCTCTGATTGTCCGTCGAACTGAGGGTGAAAAGCTATGCTGAAATTTAACTGAGTTCCCATGGCACGATGAACGGATTTCCAAAAATGCGACAAGAATCACCCGTCACGATCCGAAATGATACTCTTAGGGGTACCGTGCAATCTCACGATCTCTTTAATGAATAACTGGCAAGTCTCTCAGGACTCCACGTATCCTTAATCTCAAGGAAATGAGCTGACTTAGTTAAACGGTCCACAATTACCCAAATTGTATTCATGCCACTTCCATTCTGGGATAGGAAGCAGTTTCAGCATACCCGCCGGTCGCTGATGTTCTATCTTGACTTGCTGACAGGTTATACATCTCGAAACAAATTGTGCGACTTCTCAATTCATATTACTCCACCAGTAATATTGCTTCAAGTCTTTGTACATCTAGCTAGACCCTGGATAGATAGAATAAGGGGTAGCATGGGCCTCTCTCAAAATCGAGTTTCTTAACTTGTCATCCGCCGGAACGCATAACCGGTTCTTAAATCGTAAAAGTCCATCCTCGTGAACCACAAATCCAGGGGATTTCCCCTGAGCCACATCATCTCGTATGCGCAACAAAAATGGGTCTGAACCCTGTTTCGTTCTGATCGCCTCCTCCAGTGGCGATGAAATCTCTAACATACAAAGTTTCCCTTGTACTCGCTGTAACCAGACCTCGATCCCAGGCCTTAGGAATTCCTGCTGAAGTTCCTTCTGAGCAGTCAAACGAGCAAGCATTTGCTCCTGAACATACTCATGGCTCAAGGCGTCGGCGACAACGTTCGCCTTACTCGGGTGGTATTGTATCTCAATATCATAATCTTTAATTAGTTCCAACCACCATCTCTGTCGCATGTTTAACTCATTCTGAGTAAATATATACTTCAAACTCTTATGATCGGTGAAAATCTGACAGGTGACGCCATAAAGATAATGGCGCCAAATCTTCAACGCGAATACCACGACCACTAGCTCCAGGTCGTGGGTCGGATAATTGACCTTGTAAGGCCTCAGTTGCCGCAAAGCATAGGCAATCACCTTCCCACTCTGCATTAATACACATCCGAGACCGTGTTCAGACGCGTCGCTATAAACCACGAATTCTTCCGTCCGTTGTGGTAAAGAAAGGACAGGCACTAAAATTAAATGGCTCTTGATCTCCTCAAAACTATGCTAACACGTGTCAGACCACGTGTATTTATTATCCTTCTGCATAAGGTTAGTCATAGGTTGAGCGATTTTATAAAATCCTTCCACAAATCACCAGTAATAGCCTGCTAATCCGAGAAAGCTTCGGATTTCCTTAACATTTTCGGAGGTTTCCAATCTCGGATAGCCTCCGTCTTCTAAGGGTCAAAACGAACTCTGTCTGATGAAATCACATGTCCGATAAACGTCACTTCGGAAATCCAGAACTCACATTTGGAAAATTTTCCATAGAGTTGCTCTCGTCTCAACATGTCGAGAACCTGATGAAGGTGAAGTTCGTGCTCCTCATGGTCACGAGAATAAATCAAAATTTCGTCTATGAAGGAAACCACGAACTGATCTAAATAATCGATAAAAACTCGGTTCATCAACTCCATGAATACCGCAGGTGCATTAGTTAACCCAAACGGCATCACCACAAACTCGTAATGCCCATAGTGTGTTCAAAATGTTATCCTTGCGATATCCGACTCTCGAATTCGCAACTGATGATACCCAGATCGTAAATCGATCATAGAAAATACTGAAGTTCCCTAGAGCTGATCTAAGAGATCATTGATGCAGGGTAGGGGATATTTATTCCTGATCATCACCCTGTTCAGCTCTCGATAATCAATGCACAAGCGAAATGAACTATCCTTCTTCTTGACAAATAACACTGGAGCTCCACACGGGGATGAACTCGGTTGGATATAACCTTTCTCGGTCAATTCCTCTAGTTGATTCTTCAGTTCCTGCATTTCGGTCGGGGCCATATGATATGGTGCTTTCGATATTGGGGACGTACCAGGCTCCAACTCTATCGTGAATTCCACATCTCTCTTTAGAGTCAAACCAGGTAACTCATCTGCGAATACATCATCGTATTCTCTCACTACTGGGATATCCGTCTACCTAACTGATGGTTTCTCAGTCTTGGTCATATAGCACCAATAACCGACACACCCCTGATTGAGTAATTTCACTCCTTCCATCATATTAATAACTCTTCCGGAACAGCTGAGATTACCTCCCTGAAATACACACTCGACTCCATCGTTTGAAATGATAGTTAGCATACGCTTGCGGACACTAAGGATGGCATCGTGACGATCCATCCAATCAATACCCAAAATAATGTCATCTTTAGGTAAATATACCACGATCAGGTCTGCCAACCAATCACGGCCATTAAGCTGAATTGGATAATTCTTAACTTCACGATGTCCAATAATTCTTCTACCGTCTGGTAGCCCAATGATATAAGGTTCACAACTAGTAGCACTATCCAGGTGAAGTCTACTCAAGCATGAATAGGAAATGAATGAATGTGATGCGCCAGTATCAAAAAGGGTATACATAGGTTGAGATAAAGTTTGAGTGTACCTGAGATCATTTAGGCCTCTGGATCGTCAGTCCTCTTCATCTCATAAATTCAGGGCTTGCCGGCCCTCAAAACAGATGCTCCTGTCTGATAAGTATGGGTTCCGCCTTTATTTGCTCTCGTCGTCTTAGACGATGTGGACTGAGCAGTTCCGATAACTTGGCCTCCCTGAGTTGGGCCGGATAATATCTTTCCAACATGAGGGTCTTAAACTGGTCCCAAGTGCAAGATCCGTCGGTGGGTTTCAAAGATAGCCATCATGAGTGAGCGCTCTAAACCCAGATAGTAGGCCGCGACTGAAACTTTGTGTCCTTTGGGACACTCCACCATATCAAATAGCTTCTCAAAATGTTCAAGCCAGTGAATACTATCCGCCGGCTCAGATGAGCCCTCCAAAGTAGATGGCCTCTGGCGACAGATGTCGCCGATAATATTGCTCACACTCCTCTCTTGCCTCTAAGGTGGCGGAAGAGGGGCCTGTTGAGCCTGAGTGGCTGAGTTCCGCATCGTCTCCATCAGATGTGCTGTCTGAGTCATCTGGGCCATTATGCCATGCACAAAAGTGAGTGGATCAACCCGAAAACCTTCCGATTGAGCTGTATCTCGGGTACGACTTCCTGACAGTGAATGATTATCTCCCGGTGAATGAGTGACAACATCGCTACTTGTTGAATTTTTGTTATTCCTCGCGTTCGCACGGGTGTTCATGCGAGCTCCTAGGTTTTGGCCCGCACCGCGGCCTCTTCCCCTGCGTCCTCTGACAGCTCTATCCATACTCAAGTAGGAAAATACATGATAATTATAGATCTCGCATGAATATTGCATTATGATTACGTTATGAAACGATAATAATGAGCATACATGCTCTAACACAATGAACGCATTAATAATGTAATAAAATGATCGTCGGCAATACGCTGTAATATGATAAGGTCGCATGAAAGATCAACTGAGGTGACATGATTATCTGATGAAATTCCTGAAATGATTATCTTGAACAAGTTAACAAGATTGAAAATACGATCCACAAGATCAACAACTAAGCAATGAGATTGACTGAGTGATTAATGAGTTGACATGATCGGCAAGATCCAATAAAATGATGATTGAGGATTGTTGACTGATGAATGATGAATGAGTGATTCTTATTGCCAGAAATTATACCATGCGTCAGAAATCATACCGTTTCTTTGGTCTGAGGGGCTTGGAGCTTGCAAAGGTTACACGTGACGCGAAAGTCCAATGATACTAGTCTGATGAATGATGATTTCAAATGAGACATGATTTGAAAGGGTAGTATTCAAAACCACGCTCTGATACCAACTCTGTAATACCCCAAACTAGGCGGATATTACAGTGCCGTAAACCTTCAACTCGGACCCACCAGGCGAATGAAAATTAATGAATTAAATAATATAATTGTAGTACCGAACCACATTATATTACCCATTACTCCGATGAGGAGTTTCAAGTACAACACACCCAGGAATACAGAATACATGTATATTTCATATGAAGATAAAATATACAACACTGAATAAAATGAAAATCCAAACGGAACTGCAGTGGAAAATACACATCAAGGAAACATGAATAAGTGGACAGACTAGGGCCCACTACTAGTATTATTGGGACTCCTCGCCATCAAAGTTCTCTTCCTGTTCCTTTCCCTTGCCATGACCTAAAAACAACATCCCCAACGGGGTCAGTTACACAGAACGACAATCCTCAAGAGTTGAACCAATACAATAATCACATGAAATAGTTATGAAATCAAGTTGAATGAGGGGCATCATAGTACGCCACGAATGGGATGTGCAAGTGCATAAGCATGCCGAATGCCCGGCATCCGGCATAAACACCCACAACACTTGGCCTAATAAGTCTCACGGAGGCACGTTACCGTGTGCACAACCCAATGTGTCCGAATCCCCGTATAAACACAATGACCTTAATGTGCCCGGCTAAAAATCCCACACATATACCACCCGGAACGCAATATAATCCCGGAAGGTCACAGGAACAAAAGAGACCATGATGAAGAAAAATGAATAGAAATCCGACAAGGGTCAAGAATGACTCACCAAGGTGAAATAATGACGCAATGAGTGATAGCTTTAAATGAAATTTTTAGAACCGTTGTTCCTCGTGAATTGAATGATTAGTTTGATAATTACAAGTCCCAACATGATTAATATACTATGCATGAATTATACGTATTAATGAACAACAACGAAAGGAATGATTATCCTTTTAACTGAGCAATGATCAACTTGCCTCAAATACTGGTGAAGAATGTCCTTCCTCGAACATAGGTCCTTAATGGAATTATCGGTCGCTCGAACAACCTTGAATAATACAATTACCAACAACTCGCTTAATATACGTATCAATTATGATCATAACCAATTCAAGAAGTCGATACAACAAAACCAAACTCATTGGGGCATTCTAACAAACACGTTGTAAACAACCCCCAATCGTTTACGACCAATCTCAAATATATCAAACACCAACCTCCAAACGAGTGATTCAATCCAACAAAACATCATCAATATAATCAATAATCTAATAGGAATACGCAAGTCGAGATTAAAACAACATCCAATCGAAATCCCCAATTCCAAATCAACAGTCAAAGTGTTCTTGAATAATCCTCCAAAAATCCAATGATAACTCATAAAAACTCATAATCATATGTATATCCTTCACAAATCATGATTATATCATCCAAAACATCATGCTCCAACTCAAAATCAAATCTAGTGTTGAAGAAGTTACCTTGAATTAGGATGAAGAACCCAAGAAGATGTTGTTAATCCATACCAAGAACTCGAAGAGGATGAAATCTCTGAGATTGAAGATACCAAATTCGCCCGAAAGTCACCCACAGAGAGGAGGAATGATAAAGGGTATGAAATGAACTTCTCTCCTAAAAAATCCGCTGAAAAAAGGGTGACTGACTCGCGTGTCGTGGCACGGACTAAGTGTGCCGCGGACCGTGGCTGAAATCAGCTCCCAGCTTAGTGCCGCGGCACGGCCAGCAGAGGGCCGCAGTGCGTGGTACATCCATTGCCAAGTTCAACGGCACAAGGTGTGTGCCGTGGCGCGCAACCCCTTGTGCCTCGGCGCACACTATTCGGGCCCAAAAATGACAAAAAAACGACCTGGGAAGAGATTAAATGTAATAGAACTCAAAACTTGAGAACAATAACACGAAATGTAATTGTGGGAATCCCAAAACGGCGGTTCCGAGCAATGATTACGAGAGTTGGTCCAAAAATAGCACGATCCGAACAAGGAGTAAATTCGAAATGATATGAACTCTAATATCAACATCAATTTACTAAGCAATTACAATGATCAAGATAATATTCTCATCTCGATTTTCAAACAGGGTTGAACAATGAACAGTATCGATACACGACTCAAAGTTACGCCGAACGGTGAATACGAGTGAATGAATATGAATGATGAATGATTATTAAAAAGTGAGAATTACAGAGTGACAATTACTGAATGAAAAATAAATGAGTTCACAACCGGGTATTACAATTCCCAGCTGAGTTTTATGCATCATCTAGGTTCTTCAATCCTGGTCGAGTTTTGGATCAGCTAGGTTCTTCAATCCTGATTGAGTTTTCTTCATCATCTAGGTTCTTCATTCCTAGCTGAGTTTTCTGCATCTTCTAGGTTCTTCATTCCCAGTCTAAGAGACCAAAAGGTTCTTTATTCCCAGTCTAAAAGACCAAGATCTCTTCTTAATTCAACAAATCTTTCTTCTTGTAAAGGTCTGGTGAATATATCAGTTATCTGATACTCAGTGCTAACTATTTCAACTCGAACTCTTTTGTTAAGCACATGATATCTAAGAAAGTGATTCTTGACGTTGATATGCTTTGTTCTTGAGGAAGCACCAGGGTTTTTGTAATAGCAAATGCACTATTATTGTCACATCATATTGGGGCTTCATTTGCAATTATGTCGTAGTCTCTTAGTTGTTGCCTAATCTATAGAATTTCAGCACAGTAGCTACCTGTAGCTAGGTATTCTGACTCAGTTGTGGATATTGAGTTGGAGGTCTGCTTCTTGCTGAACCATGATATCAGCTTGGTTCCAAGAAATTGACATGTTCCACTTGTGCTTTTCCTGTTGATTTTACATCCTGCAAAATCAGCATCAGAATAGCCTGATAATTCAAAGTTGTCATCTTTAGGATACCATAATCCAACATTGATTATGGATTTTAGATATCTAATTATTCTTTTGGCTGCTTCTTGGTGAGACTGCTTTGGATTGGACTGAAATCTTGCACATATGATATTTCTGGTCTACTTGCAGTTAGGTACAGTAGTGAACCAATCAATCCTCTATAGTGAGTTTAGTCCACTTAGATGCCTTCATCATTGTTGTCAATGTGCAGGTAGGTACTCATAGGAACTCTCAGGGGCTTGGCTGACTCCTTGCCAAATCTTTTGATCAGCTCCCTTGTATGTTTGGATTAGTTGATGCCTGTCTCAACATGCTTGACTTGTAAACCAAGAATGAAATTTAGTTTACCCGTCATGCTCATTTCAAATTCTCCCTACATAAGGTTTGAGAATTTTTCACATAATTTAGGGTTAGTTGATCCAAAAATGATATCATCCACATATATCTGAACAAGTAATATGTAGCCTCCTGTTCAATTCTGAAGAGTGTCTTCCACCTTCCCTTTGCTGAATCCATTTTCCTCAGGAAATATGGATAGTTTCTCATACCAGGCTCTTGGTGCCTATTTGAGTCCATATACGGCTTTCAACAGTTTGTACACCTTGTATCCTTTGACAAATCTAGGAGGTTGTTCAACATACACTTCCTCTTCGAGCACTCCATTGAGGAAGACACTTTTCACATCCGTTTGATACACCTCTAATTTCTTGAAGGCTGCATAGGCAAAAAAATAGCCTATGTGCTTCCAATCTTGCTACTAGTGCATAGGTTTCATCAAAATATATTCATTCACATTGGCATATCCTTTTGCAGCCAATCTAGCTTTATTCCTAACAACAGCTCCATCTTCATCACATTTGTTCTTGTAGACCCACTTGGTGCCACTGAATTTCTTGTGGTATGGTCTGTTTATAAGCTCCCATACATTTTGATCTGGTTTAGCTCTGCTTGCATGGCATTCACTTAAGTGTAGTCATCTAGGGCTTGGTCTGTTGTTTTTGGTTCCATCTTAGACATAAAACATGAGAACATGGCCATTCCTGTTGGGTATTTAGGCTTTCTGTTTTTCACACCATCAGTTAGGTTCGTGATGATTTGTTGGATGGGATGGTCTTTTAACCATTTGGGAAACTCATCATCAAGTTCTGCTTTGTTTGAGGGTCATCATTGTTTATTCCCCCTGAAGAATTGCCTAGAAGGTTTGATGTATCAATATGTGCTTCATCTAGGTTATGTTGAACGTCAGTTGAGTTTGGTTCAGCTAGGTTTGAGTCAGCTGAGACTGGTTCAGCAAGGTTTGAGTTAGCTGAGACAGATTCAGCTGGAATTGAGTCAGCTGGGGCTGGTTCAGCTAAGTTTGGTGAACCTGGCTGATCTGCAGTAGGATATTCATCAGCTGAGTCAATCAGTCTTGTGTCTTTGACAATGATTTCTTCTTGAGTGATGGCTTTGAACTTTTTCTCTATTTGATCAACCTATTTCCTGTACTCAGTAGTAGATTCATCAATGAGAACATGAGGTGTTTCTTCCATAACTAATGTTCTTTTGTTAAGGACTCTGTATGCTTTCTTTATTTGAGAGAAACCCATAAAGAGACCATCATCAATTTTAGCATCAAAAGCATTCGGTTGTGTTTTGCCATTGTTGTGGATGAAACACTTACAACGAAAAATATGAAAATATTTAGCAGTTGGTAATCTGCCATTCCAAACCTCATAGGGAGTTTTATAGTGTCGCCCTACAATCATCCTTCCGTTCTGTGTATGACAGGATGTGTTGACTGCTTCAGCCCAAAAACTTTTGGGGAGATCAGTTTCTGCAATCATTGTCTTGGCTGCTTCGTCGAGAGTTCTATTTTTTCTTTCAGCTACACCATTTTATTGTGGTGTTCTTGGCTTGACAAGACCAAAAAGGTCCATGTGGAGTAGTTCCAGTACCCTGTTGGCTATGGTATGCTTTCCTTTATGGCATGCATCATGCAAAGTCTCCTTCTTGAATATTTCTTCTGAGAGACCTCTTACCAGTTTTTGTGAGCTTATCTTGTTGAGGGCTTTGAAATTCAGATGGCTTAGTCTTTTGTGTCAGAGCCCTCTATTTTCAGCTACTGTCTTTGATATGAAACAAACATTTGGTGTGCCTGTTTTTCAATCTATCACATAGACATTTTCTTGTGTAGCTGTTGTGTCGAGAATTATACTCTCCGACCGGCGATCGCCTCGGAGATCGGGCGACCTACCCGTTGCCGAGCAGCAAGGCAGAACTGCCGAGCAGCGACCAGGCGACCTAGCCTTAGCCCGGCAGTCAAGATAAATCAGCCAACCGAAGGTCCCAGGACAAGTCCCGGTGCCGAGCGATCTACATCTAAGACGATCGTCTCTCGGTACTTGAAAATCGACTCCTGGTGACCATATAGCAGACGATCATCTCTCGGCACTTGCCGACCGACCCTTGGCGACTGACTGATGCCGACCCTCAGCAACTGGCCGATGCCGACCTCTGGTGACCGGCTAAAGACGACCGCTTCATGCCGATCAGAGCCGATGGCCATCCAGTCGGCAAAGGACGAAGCCCAGGACAGACCCCATGTGCAGAGCCGAGACAAGATCCGCAATTCACGGATCATTGACCACAACCTTTCAACATCCGTCCACCAGCCGACAGGCCCGCCGAAAGGTGTCAGTAGGACCGCATGTGACAGTGACTCCGGACGCATGCTGGCTCCTCATTGGACTGCACAGCTGGCTGCCGGCTGTAGCCTTGGACTTTAGGCAGACTGCCCATATGACCTTTAGGACGATCGCCCCATTATTATAATGGCCAGAAGACGATCGCCCACTAGGAAACAAGGCTCCTCAGCCTCTATAAATACAAGGCAGCCTGCACTTGTCAAAGGACCGGAATTCTTCAGCACTCTCTGCATTCCCACGAGATTTCACACAGCACTTGGCTTTCTCATACTCTTGGCAACAACTATCTCTCGGTTTTTCTTCTCTCGGTCTCTCTCATACAGCAGACGATCGGCAGGGACGAAGAACACCAAGCTTCGCTCAAGAGCTGGATTAACAGAGTCTTTTTACACTCATTGTACTTAGATTCTCACATTAATACTTGTATCCACGAATATTTGTATTAATAACATCTCGCGAGAGCATTCAAGCTCGGGCCTAACAAACCCGACAAATCTTGTGTTTATTCATATTCTCTCGGAAGTGCTCTTGTAAATTTGTTTGTTGTCCATTCATTCCAGCAGTATTTAATCTTCGGATAATATTTTGGGTAACAACAATTGGCGCTAGAGGAAGGGCATCTAACCCTCAAATTTTTATTCCTACCGTCTCGAAGAACACTCACTGTTCTCGGGGCATATACTTGAAGTGACACTCACTGCGCTTCAAAGAAATCTTTCAGAAATCATGTCTTCCGCCTCCGCGTCGAAGAAAGCCGCCGACCCGCGAGATGCCTCGTTCGTCTCGGTTCGAGCCTCGGCCCGATGGCGGAGGGTAGCCGCCGCGGTCGAGGCGCTCGATCCCGCCCCGAGGTCGGCCCAAGCCTCTCGCTCGATCGGCTCGAACCAACGGATCGACAAGGCCATGGCCGTCATACGAGCGACGGAGTGCTCTCGGCGCGCCTCCCGCTATCACCCCCTCGGCCGTCCGCCGGAAGACCAGCGGAAGCTCAAGGCGTTGCGCCGGCGATCGCCAGAGGCTCTCATCCGCAAGGATAGGCGCTCGCCAGTAGGGCACCTCTCTGTTTCGATCGCACAGGCGGTGACCCGTCTTGGCGGCCGGGCGATCCGGCCCGGCTACGAGGCAGCGGAGTTTGAGTCCATCACCGGGAGCTCGGCCTACCCGACTCCCGAGAAGGCGGCCAGTGCCTGCTCCCCCTCGCCAAATAGCCGAGGTCGGCAGCAGCGGAGTCCGGAGATCGGTACACGATCGCCTCGGCTCCCGCTCCCAAAGACGATCCGCAAGCGACCGAGCCACAGCGATGGCCGCGATGCAACGTCATCTCGACGACATGAAGGCGCTCCTGGAATCCGGGGCAGGCGCCAAGAAGACGATCGCCGAGTTGAGCGAGCCGCTCACGGTCCCCATCGAGCTCGCCCCTGTGCAGCACAAGATCGCTCCCCCGCAAACACCTTTGTACGAGGGGAGATCAGACCCCGAAATGCACCTGAGCAAGTTCAACATCTACATGACCAGGTGTGGGGCATCAGACGCGACTAGGTGCCGAATGTTCCCTATGACGCTGGACGACCTCGCCTACAGGTGGTACACCTCACTGCCGCCTCGGTCCATCGGCTCCTTTAACCAGCTGGTGCACCTCTTCACAGAGTACTTCGTCACCAGGGTCGCTCGGCCAGAAGGTCCCCTTCGCATGATGCAAATCAAGCAGGGAGAAGAAGAGTCCGACTCGGACTACATCAACCGAGTAGACGAGATCATCCTCATCGGCGAGCTCGTAAGCGATGAGATCGCCCTCCACTCGGTCCTAGGAGGATTCCATGGCCTTTCGCCTATGTTCAGGCATCTTACGAAAAGCCAACCCTCGACCTACGCGACCTTACGAGCTAGAGCCGCAGACTTTCTGGCCAGGCAAAGGTTTCTCCTTAGCCTATGAGCAGCGCGATCGGCGCCCGATCGACGATCACCGATCTCCCGCCCGATCGCCGATACCAACCTACATATAACGCGATCGGCAGTCGAGCGACGATCGCCAGTCTTCCAGCCCGATCGCCGATCTATAGCAACATCACCAAACCCAGAGGACCCGTTCGCCATCTACAGTTCAGCATCTAACATGACGGACTAAGGCATGAGATTGCCTCCACCGCACATCATAAAGCCATGGTCCTGGTAGTCGATGGAACCGGCTGCTTCGGCCATGCAAGGTCCCTTTGGGCCAAGATCACCCGCCCTTCGTTTAAATATGAGGCCGGCGTAATCTGAGGGCCCTCCAAAATTAATCAGTGGACACGATCGCCCGCCCTCAAAGGTTCACCATCTAACATGATAGACCCGGACAATGCGACACGTGCCACTGCCCACGTCTCAACGTACACCGTCGAGGTTCGCCATCTACATGGCTGGCCGAGGTGGAAGCAGAGCTAACAAGCCGCGGGCGTGGAGTTGATTCATCCGACACTGCCCCGCGCAAGGACTCCTCTAGACCGAGACCGCATGCCCTTCATTTAAATACGAGGCGAGGCGAAGCCTAACAGAGGACCCTCACA
The DNA here is from genome assembly GCA_033398695.1 of Orobanche coerulescens. Classification (NCBI taxonomy): domain Eukaryota; kingdom Viridiplantae; phylum Streptophyta; class Magnoliopsida; order Lamiales; family Orobanchaceae; genus Orobanche; species Orobanche coerulescens. The sequence goes on along the minus strand of CM065811.1, from coordinate 126,612,795 downwards.
ATAAAATGAGTCACGAGACACTCAATGTCTTCGCGCACAAGACACGATCATGGAGTCGGTCCATCGAACTCCGCGACTGTGCACGATTCCTCAAACGACGAAACCATCAAGTTTCTGAGGGGGATCGGCCAATGTTGTTTTTTGCAGGTACAAGACCGAAAGATAGCTAGCCAATCGACCATGATCGCCAAAGTCCGAATCCAAAGTCAGCTCAACGGGTCGCCCGTCCTCATCCTACACGATCGCCATCAAGAACCACCTCGCCCCATGTCTTCAACATCGGAGCAAGCTGGGGGGCAATTGTTGTGTCGAGAATTATACTCTCCGACCGGCGATCGCCTCGGAGATTGGGCGACCTAGCCGTTGCCGAGCAGCAAGGCAGAACTGCCGAGTAGTGACCAGGCGACCTAGCCTTAGCCCGGCAGTCAAGATAAATCAGCCAACCGAAGGTCCCAGGACAAGTCCCGGTGCCGAGCGATCGACATCTAAGACGATCGTCTCTCGGTACTTGGCAATCGACTCCTGGTGACTGTCTAGCGGACGATCATCTCTCGGCACTTGCCGACCGACCCTTGGCGACTGACCGATGCCGACCCTTAGCAACTGGCCGATGCCGACCTCTGGTGACCGGTTAAAGACGACCGCTTCATGCCAATCAGAGCCGATGGCCATCCAGTCGGCAAAGACCGAAGCCCAGGACAGACCCCACGTGCAGAGCCGAGACAAGATCCGCAATTCACGGATCATTGACCACAGCTTGTCAACATCCATCCACCAGACGGCAGGCCCGTCGAAAGGTGTCAGTAGGACCGCATGTGACAGTGACTCCAGACGTGTGTTGGCTCCTCATTGGACCGCACAGCTGGCTGCCGGCTGTAGCCTTGGACTTTAGGCAGACTGCCCATGTGACCTTTAGGACGATCACCCCATTATTATAATGGCCGGAAGACGATCGCCCGCTAGGAAACAAGGCTCCTCAGCCTCTATAAATACAAGGCAGCCTGCACTTGTCAAAGGACCGAAATTCTTCAGCACTCTCTGCATTCCCACGAGATTTCACACAGAACTTGGCTTTCTCCTACTCTTGGCAACAGCTATCTCTCGGTTTTTCTTCTCTCGGCCTCTCTCATACAGGAGACGATCGACAGGGATGAAGAACACCAAGCTTCGCTCAAGAGCTGGATTAACAGAGTGTTTTTACACTCATTGTACTTAGATTCTCACATTAATACTTGTATCCACGAATATTTGTATTAATAACATCTCTCGAGAGCATTCAAGCCCGGGCCTAACAAACCGGGCAAATCTTGTGTTTATTCATATTCTCTCGGAAGTGCTCTTGCAAATTTGTTTGTTGTCCGTCCATTCCAGCAGTATTTAATCTTCGGATAATATTTTGGGTAACAACAGTAGCCTTTTAATTTCACTTCTTCAGATAAGAGATCAATCACCATACATTTCCATTTGGTGAAAACTACTAGATTGTTCTCATCACAGAACTTGCTTATGCTCAAAAGATTATACTCGAGTCCTTTGACATACTGCACTTTTGTTATAACAGTATTTTCTATGTGCAGCTTTCCATGTCCTTTAGTTTGTCAACATGAGATATCTCCAAAGGTTACATATGGGCCTCATTCTTTAGTGTAGTCTGACAGAATTTTATTATTTTCTGTCATATGTCTTGAGCACCCAGAGTCCACAAACAATTCTTCACCTCATACTGGTGATTTTGAGGTAACTTGATATTAATCCTTCCATCTCTTCTGCAATCATTAATGTAATATCCGGATTTTCAGTATAAATTTTTCGCGTTATTTTATTTGAGATAAATTGTATAGTTTGGTGTCTATACAATGTGGATAAAATAATTTAAAGACTGAGACAGTTGTATTTGTATAATTATCATACTTGGTCGACAATTACATTGAGGATATCGTGTATCAGGTTGCTTTTATTTTCATATCGGGTATATCATATGAGAATGTTATTGGATCCAGTATATGTATTCAGTATGTATGTATACGTATCCTGTATGTCGAGACGTCGGACAGGAACAGTTGGATTTTGGCCAAGTACAGAAGGCCATTACGTACGCTAAACTCAAGGACTTATGTACGCTAAATTCTATGTTTTACGTACGTTATGCATAAGGCATTATGTACATAACAAGAGGAATCGGACTGGACCGAGTTGTGATTGGCTAGTGGAGCCCGTGGTCGGCATCTTTTGGGCGTGAATGTGGACAGGTGAGTTAACGGATGGATTTACGTACGCTATACAGGGTGTATTACATATGTAATACGAGCATATACTGTAGCAAGTCAACATACGTATTACGTACGCATTGGATTAAGTGTTACGTACGTTAGGAGGTAGCTGGACGAGTCGTGGCCGTAAGGACCTGCAGTGCCACACGTGTTCCGGTAGTGACTCGTTGGATGGCCGATCACGGCCTGTAGTGACTTGTAGGGATGGCCGATCACGGTCGGCAGTGACTCGCTGGGCATAAGGACTGGCTGATTACGGCCGTAAGGTTGTGGTCGGGTACGGCTGTAAGGCCTATTACGTACGTAAGCTGGTGCCGGTAACGGCCGTAAGGGTGTCAGACGAATTGGGTAGTAGGGTAGCCATGGACGGTTACGTCCGTAAACCATGGCCGGTTACGGCCGTAAGGAACTGGCAGGGCTCGACTATTTAAGGGCCTGGACTGGGTCACTTGGCCATTTTCACTTTTTTTCTTCGTTTCTTCGCGATTCTTCATCAGATATTGATGGATTTGATTGGGAACATCATGGAGCATCATTTTTTGAAAGTTTGATTCATGTCTAACATCGTCTTTTGCCTGGATCGAAGGTAAGAACACTTAAACTCTTGGTTTTGGGGATTTTTGGAGTTTCATGGTGTCTTGGCCAATTTCATTCGTTTTAAATCAGATTGTTGATAGAACTTTGTTGTATTCTCGGAATCATTCATTACTCTTGAAGTTTTGTGGAACAAATTCGAGAATTTCTCCGTTAAGCGATTAAATTGGACTATGCCCTCAAAGTGTCTGATAAAATACTTCAATGGGTGGAACTTAGGAAGTTCTATACATTTTCGTAGATTTTGATTGAATTGATATTGTTGTGATTTAGGAACGAACTTTTGAAGGATGTTGAATCGGGACTCTTTTCTTTCGTCGATTTCTTCACACCGTGTTAATCAAGACAAGTGTTTACTTGTGTATTTCATCTTCTAAGAGGTATGTTGGAAAGTCCTCTCCTTAAATTTGGATTTTTGATGTTGTTGTCGATGATTAATTCGTATGGTGCTAGTTTATGGAGTTGTTGTGATGATTCTAGGTATTTACGGGAATTTTGTTAAGGGAAGATAATGAATTGATGATCAATGTCTTGATTATGTTGTTATGATTATGCTATCATAGTATTCTCGATGTTCTTTGTAATAATGTTGCGATTCTTGATGTTAGGAAGGTCGTATATTAGTGGATATGATAATATACATCTTGAATTATGAATAAGGATTGTTTAGATGTTAGAACACATCGGATTATTTCGTATAGAAGATTTTGAATGTGATGTCGGAATAAGTTGTGTTATTAAGGGACTCTTGGATTATATGACTTGATAAATATGTATAAGAGGTGTTAGTGTTTTGGATATGAATATGGAATATTCATATCTAGAACTAAGTTATGTGATTGGTACAATATTCGTATAGGAATACGAATATGGTTTCTGGTTTGATAAGATTATGATCCACTTTTGAGTTTGAGAATTCATACGTATTGAACAATTGTTCAATTCGGATAATGGAACCCTTGGAATATGATTACCTATAATGTCGAACGAATCGGATCGTCTGGATTGGTGATGATAATCGGTAATTGGTTTTTATTATGAATTTACAAGGAGGAAACTTGTAATCGTATTTAAGATTGAATTTGGAATCGGTAAAGTTTAGACCCTTGTTATTGGTTTAATTTGTTTATTGATATGATTTTCGGATTATGGAATCATATTATGGTTATGAGTTCATGATTGATTGATTTGGGTTGTTGGATTTGTATTTAATCGGGATATGGTGGGACCGTTAGGTTTGTTGATCGGTTATATTGATTGTTATTTATGGGTTGTCGAGTTGCGGTTTGTATTGTGTGAAGAGATAAATTTACCACTAGAAGGGGGGTTGAATAGTGGTAATGCGGAATAACAAAATTTCTTGCGAATAAATGAAAAATAGTGTGGAAAATAAAGACTCAAAGATTTATAGAGGTTCGGCAACTTGCCTACGTCCTCTCTCTGACTTTCTTTTTCTATTGGCTCAAGAACAACCACAAACTTGACTCGTCTTCGATCGGTCCGAGTTCACAACCGTTACAACCGCTTGTCTTCTATTGGTCCAAGCTCAACCTCTCTCAATATAAACTTTTGTATATCTAGTGTTCTATAGGAACTAGATAATCCTCACTATACAAATATGGGAGTATAATCCTAACAATGTCGGATCAAAGATCCTAATAACACCGGATTAGTGACTCTTGATTCGTTTCTCTTACGCTCAAGTGTAAGTGATGCAACACTTACAATCAAATGAAGGAATACAAAGTATAATAAATATTACAAGGTATATCACTCTTTGTATTTCTCTTATCACAACTTAAAATGCACTAATCAGTAGTAATTTGAGCTCAAGAATGCTTGTATGCTTGTGTGCTTGTATGCTTGAAGTTGTGTGTATGATACCCAAGTCCTATGGGTATTTATAGGTGAGAGCCATTCTTCAAATACTGAAAATCGTATTATTAGCGTGCGCTAATCATGCCTTCTAGCGTGCGCTATCGATTCTGACTTGGCTTTCCTGAACGGTCAAAAAACTGTTCCAACGGTAAAATTTTATGGCTAGCGTGCGCTAGTTGTAATATCCGCATTTTTCTTTCCCTTGTAATTGTATTTCCGGTGTAATTCTCGATTGTAGTGACCCTCGTGTATCCTTCAGTGTAACTTTTCCGTCATCTTTTGATCTGATTCTCGTTATTGTGATGCGGAACCGCCGTTTCGGGGTTGCCGTGGATCCATTTCGTGTTATTGGTCCCCAAATATTGATTCCTATCGTTTTATTCTCTTTCCGGATCATTTTTATCATTTTGGAACCCGTAAGGGGGTGTGAGCCGCGGCACAAGATATGCGTGCCGCGGCACACAAATTCCCTTCAGTTGTCGGTCGGACAAACTGTACTGTGTGCCGCGGCACACCCATCCGGTGCCGCGGCACAGTGCCAGGCCGGTGCCGCGGCACACTCGTGTGTCTTCTGCGACCTAAACCCAGTATCGGGTGCGCGGCTGCGCAGTCTTGCGGCTGCACAACGCGAAAACACAGGAGTAAATTTTCGGCTGTGCGCGGCACACTTGGTGTGCCGCTGACACCGGCGGTCAGCGTGCAAATTCGTCTTTATTAGGCGAAATCGGCCGACTTCTTCTCCATTTTCACTGCGAGAGAGAGAGAGAGCTAGGGGAGAACTCTCAAGCATTCTTCATTCGAGTCGATTTTCATCATCTTCCTTCATTGTAAGGCTCGGGCAATCAATCTAACGCGTGTTCTACGGATCTTGGTACTTGAATCTCCTTAGGTAATATTCTAAAACCCTATTTTCGATTAATTTGGGGGTTTTGGGTTTTTCTTCCGATTCGTTCCGTTTTGTTGGTGGATTCATAATGTATACGATTGATATTGTTAGTATCTTTAGTTTTCCTACGGATTCATGGATATTTTGTGGATTTTTACGGAATCGAAAGGGTTTGGTTGTGGTCCGCCCTCGTTGTTATTTTGGTATGAATATACATGAATCGTAGGCGGGTTTCCGGGTGTATTCCATTTCCATAATCGTTTAGAGGTGGTTGTGATTGTGCTATTCGAATCGTTAGGTTCATTTTTTCGGTTCCTCGTGGTTGTGCTTGATCCTTCCGTTCCGTTCGTGTCATCGTCTATTTAATCGAGGCAAGTATCCTTATGAACTTACGATCTTGACATAGTAGTTTTGTATGAGAAATTGTGTGCGTGTGTATGCTCACTGCGGGTTAGACTCGACGGGGTCTCGGTAGGGTTCCACGAAGCTGTGGGACCGCGAGATTGCTTTTAACCACTGTGGGTTAGATCCGACGGGGTCTCGGCAGGGATCCACGAAGCTGTGGGTCCGCGGTTAATTGTGGTGCATTTTTACAAATGTGGTTTGATCATTGGCATTTCCGGAAATGAGTATTTTGGAACTATGTTTTCTTGAATTGCATGCATTACTATATGTGTAAGATGTAAGTCGTTCATCTAGTTACTTGTACTAGAGTAATTGCTAACCCCTCTGGGGACCCGTTTTGGGGAAATTCGTTTTATGAATTTCAGGTCAGGTTCATCGAGACGAGCCTTTGGACCGATTACGGATGATGGCCGTGCGTGATGATTGTGCACGAGTGATGTTTTAGTGTCTTTTACCTATTCATCCTTTGTGGTTTTTGAAATAATAGTTGTACTCGAGTACTTAAGGGTTTTTTTTGTTCGTTCAGATTGTATTGTTGCTTATTATGTCGTGTTGGATGATAATGTTATATTGACCGGTTGAACCGGGTGGATTATCCTGTTTTGCGTCTTTATGACATGGTATTGTTCTGGCGTCTATGTGAGTCGATGAGTATGATGCTGTTTAGCCTGGTGGATCCCATATAGGGATTCACGGCGCTGTAATATACCTCGAATATCTTGAGGGTGTTACACTAGTCATGTACTCGTTGTTGGGATTCAGTGCCTAAATCGAAGGCCCAACGGAAGCGGTAAAACGAAAATTAATTCGATCTGAATCCCTACGAGGATCGATCGAGCTACGTATATACGAATATCAAAACGAATAACAAGAGATATAGAAACTCACCCTTGTAGTCCGTTGATTAGATGGATAACCTTCTCCTGAGCTATTGCCCAAGCTTTGCTTGATCTCTACGAATCTATTCCGCTTCAAGCCCTTGAACGATCCAACGCCGAAAGCACCGCGTCTCTACTTGCCACGCGCCGAAAAAATGAACGGAATGACAACACCTTGCTATCCTCCGAGGATACGGCTAGAGCTAGGTGATGAAGCTATTGATTTTGATGAATATACTCCAAGTATATTTATCAAAATTCTCTCAATATTTTCTCTCAATTTTCTCCAAGAAAAATGAAGAAGAAGTTAGTGAAGAAGATGAAGAAGTATGAACACCATGAAATGAACTCTAAGTTCTTTTCTCTCTCTCCTTCAAACTTTCTTACGTCTCTCTCCTCCAAGGTGTGTATTATATATGTGATATTATATATCTTCTCAATCACAAGTCTACCTCTAATTATTTATACACCTTCCACCAACTTATACAACTCATTCACATGAGAGGTATCCCCACCATGTCAATATCATCCATATAAAATGGAAACAAAAGACAAGGGGAAATTAGGTGGAAAAGAGGAGGGTAGCCATGATGAAAAACGGACAGGTTCGGTTCGTTTCGGACTCCCGAAAGTCCAAACAGATAAACTCTAATTCCGTTTCGATGTATTTATATCGATTAATTAATCCAATTAATTAAACATATCAAATACAAAATAATATAATTAATTTCTCCAAGAAATAATTATATACATGAATTAAATTAATCCCCCAGTAATTTATTTAATTCATTAGGCCGTAAATCAATTTATCTAATAAATCGATTTAGACATCTAATGTCCCAAATTTAGATATCCAATATCTAATACACATAATGAGAGAATTAGCTTGATTCATTCCGTCGTCAATCCTAATGCGCGACTCGGTAGGTCCGTCTCAGTCAGCAATGGGAGGAACCAAAATAGTAGCACCACCTAGCCAGTCTGGTGGCCTACACTGTACCCCAACTGAGAACGAATGATTGGGATCATTCAAGAACCATTCTGTCGTGAATACCAGTATACGTATAAACCATTCTTTCAAATGTCCCGATCAAGTTATAGGGTCACGGTCAGTCAAACCCTATCTTTACTTGACGCTATGCATGCGTTAATGCAAATTGAGATCATCGAGCTCTCGTGTATCTAATACAGCTAGCTCCAATGCTTTGGCCAAAGACTTATGATCTCATATGCCAATAACCGCATATGACATATAACCCGTTCACTAACATGAGAAAGAATTCTATCTTGGTATTCAGTAGGACCTGCTACTTGCCCTTCAAGATGCACGTCGAGGTTGACCCCCGCCTTCCAGTTTATAGGGTCGAACTACTCTAATGAAAATCTTGACGTCACAAGCACATCCCTACTAAATCCTCAAGTCGAAGGTTCACGAATACCTATCACAACCTTTCGATTCCATCATTGACTGTCCCGGAGTGAAATCCGTGTGACGAATCGAGGGTGAGTACTGATCCAATTAACATACTATAACGTGTGCTCCTACTAACCATTAGTGTTCGACAGGCACTCTCCTTGTCAAAGAACACGTCATACAAGTCTTTACATAAACTTAACGCCCAGTCAAGTTTCATCGACTTGTGAACGATTAAGTATTTGAGCTATAAACCTTTCCAGTGCCGACCCCCTTATCCAATAAGGAGTGGGACGTTTTGCTCTCAAATACACGGACTAGTTTCTATATGTATATTTACGAGTCAGGAATGCCAGTAACTACCAGTAAATAAAGAAACATTCATTGTCTTATATAAATGATTTACATAATTATAAGTACAATGCCCTCACTCAACAACCTTTGAGTGGCATTCGAGGGCATACTCCTAACAATCTCCCACTTGCACTCAATGCCACACACTATGGTATATAATACCCATGTTCTCCAGATTATGCTCCAAGCTAATCTGAGAATGAGGCTTGGTCAGTGGATCAGCGACGTAGTCGGCTGACTCTACTCTATGCAGCACAATGTATCTCTTTGCGATCAAATACTCTTACGAGATGATACTCTCTCAATATGTTTGGTACTGTTGTGAAACCTCGGCTCTTAGGCCTGTGCTACCGCTCTGGCAGCGCACCACAAGGTGTCACGAGAAGTTTACCTAGTAACTTCTTAACCCTTCCTTTGGAGGCCTCCGTGGCCGCTTTATACTCAGCCTAACTGGTGGAATCAGCAGTCGCGTTATACTAGGCACTATGCCAAGATACTGCTCTTCCATTAAGAGTAAATGTAGCCAGAAGTAGACATATAATCGTCTTTCTGTCCATGGAAGTCCAATACAGTGAATCCCACCACATTCTGTTCTCCACCACCATATATAAGAATCAGATCTCTTAGTACTTCTAAAGTACTTGAGAACATTCTTTACAGCGGTCTAATGTTCCCTGACTGGGTTAGCCCGAAACCTACTTACCACGCTTCCAACATGCGCAATGTCAGGTCTTGTACACAATAAAGCATATGTAAGGCTACCCATTTCCGAAGCATATGGTATATAACTCATTTCCTTTCATTGTTCTTCACTATGAGGACACATCTTCAAGGTGAGTTTTATTCCGTGTCGCATCGGAAGGAACCCTCTTTAAGATCTAATCTATATAGAGGGCTTGGGAAAAACTTATCATTCTCTTTGATCTATCCCTGTAGAGTCGAATCCCAAGAATATAGGTTTGTTCTCCCAAGTCTTTCATGGAGGAATTACTCGAAAGCCAAGCTTTCCCAGAACTGAGCATTCCCACATCATTTCCTATTAGTAGAATGTCATCTACATATAGTACTTAGAATGTGATCTTGCTCCCACTAACCCTCTTGTATACACAAGATTCCTCTTCATTTTGCACGAAGTCAAACTCTTTGACCGTCTCGTCAAAATGAAGGTCCCAACTACATGAAGACTGCTACAGTCCATTTCATGGAGTCTACATCCACCATTGCTAGGTCATTGGTCTTGGGTCGGTCTCTTGTTTATCACTTGGAACCTCGAGGAAACCTAGTTCCTCCAAGTGCATAAAACTATACCTCTCAGGTAAATGAGACACCCTACTAGACCTACGAGGTGGTTGTACTTGTGTTTCAGAAAGTTCAGTTCCAGTTTCTTGCACAGGTGTCTCCCGAGGAGTTTCATTGTATTCTTCTAAAGAAATACTTCTACCTGCTCCGCCTTCCTGAATGAACTCATCTTCCAGGAAGTGTGCTTGTAAAGCAACAATGATCTTTCGATCTTCGGGCATGTAGAATAGATATCCCATCATCCCAGACGGGAATCCAATGAAACGTCCCTTCGCAGACCTAGCTTCCAACTTTTCCACCTTAGTCTTCTTGACATAGGCGGGACATCCCCAAATCCTAATATGATTAAGACTTGATTTTCTTCCCTCCCACATCTCATGTGGAGTTTTAGGAACGGATTTGGAAGGACATCTGTTTAAGATATAAGCGGAAGTCAGGAGTACATACCCCCATAGGTAAATTGGTAAGTCAGTATAGCCCAGCATGGAACGGACCATGTTTAACAAGGTCCGGTTCCTTCTTTCTGACACACCATTTAACTGAGGAGTACCTGGAGGTGTTAGTTGTGAAACTATTCCATGTTCCTTAAGGAACTCGTCAAAATCCGTACTCATATACTCGCCATCTCGGTCCGACCAAAGTGCTTTGATATGATTACCAGTTTGTTTCTCGACTAGGGCCTTGAATTCCTGGAATTTCTCAAAGGCCATGGATTTATGTTTCATTAAGTATACATAACCATACCTAGTATGATCATCTGTAAACGTAATGAAATATTGATATCCGTCACGTGCTGCTTCCAAAGCATCACAAACATCAGTATGGATTAATCCCAGTTTATCAGCGGCTCTTTCAAAAGTCCCTGTGAAGGGGGACTTAGTCATTTTGCCTTTAAGGCAAGATTCACAAGTAGTAAAGGGATCCGATCCCAATGGACCTATAAGTCCATATTTTTCCATCTTGTAAACCTTGGTCTGACCAACATGACCAAGTCTTAGATGCCATTTCAAAACTTGATTGGTTTCATCCCTACCACGTTTTCTAGTCATAGTATTCACAACTACTTTGTTGCTGAGATTTAGATGATACAATCCATTCAACAATGTAGCAGTACCCACTAGTTTATTTCTAAAATAAATTTTGCAGGAACCATCACCAATGAAAAATAAAAAGCCTTTTCGGTCCTTGACCGGAATGGATACAATGTTTTTGTGTCCCTTGGGCAAAACAAGTACATCTTCTAAAGTCAAAACAAAGCCGGATTCTAAACCCAAAAGAAGTGATCCTATGTCGGTCGCCTCGACACTATGCCCGCTTTCGACTGTGATCATAACTTCTCCAGCTCCAAGCTTCCTACTTTGTTCCAGATCCTGATTCATGGTACAAATATGAGAACTAGCACCAGAATCAAGTATCCAGGAAGTAGAAAATACAGTAGCAGAACAATTTGTTTCCAAAACTAAAAGTTCTGTACCTGAAGTGCCATGAAGAATTGGACAGTCTCTATCCCAGTGGCCCAGCTCACCGCACTTGAGACAAGCATCCTTCTTCTTCTTGTTCTTCGGAACCATCGGGGCCTTGCCCTTACCCTTAAGGTCCTTAACTTGTGGTCCACTTTGCTTCTTGGTCTTTTTCTTCTTGTTCTTAAACTTCCGAAGCCCAGAAGAAATCACAAGTGCAGACGCCTTCATCCGCGGGATCTTCATCTGAGACTTAACGGTCACCAGTTTGTTCATTAGCCCAGCTAAGTTACATGCAATCTCATTGCAGTTGAAGTTCATAACAAACTGTGAGAAGGAATCAGGGAGAGACTGTAGGATAAGGTCGGTTTGGAGAGAAGTATCCATTTTAAAATCAAGAGCCTCCAATCTCTCGATCATGGATATCATTTTGAGGATATGTTCCCCAACCTTCTCACCTTCCTTCTGTAATACCCGGAATTTAAATTGGAATTTTGGTGGCAATAATTCTTTTTAAATTTATTTTCATTTTTTTTAAGTAGCCGCTAATTAAAATGGATTGATCTTTGAGATTCTAGACTATAGTATTGGTGAATTGTTGATAGTTTATTGTTATCGGATGCAGTAGAAATTAATCGAATAATCGAACCAGGAGACTATTTAACGAATCTGAAATCGATTTTTATTAACAATCGAAGTTTATTGGGTCAAATGCCCAACTACTAATTATATATATATATATATTACCACCACTACCTTTCTTTATTCTTTCCCCAGACTCTCTTGTTTCTCTTCTCCCGTATGTCTCTCTCCCCTTCTCAACCCAACACCGCCCTTCCCCTCATCCCCTATAAATCGGCCCAGGTGACCTGAGATTTGATGGCGGCGAAGGACGAGACACCGAGATCACGGCTTGAGCTTGGTCGGAGGAGTTGGGTTCCAGTAGAGGTGAGCCGCGGAGGTCAACGATGGCGGGTTTTCTTCCCGATCTCCAGCCATGGACGCGATTTCCGTTCAAAGACGGATCGATCTGGGGTGTCCGGCGAGCTAGAGGTCTGATGACCGGGGAGAGAGCTTCCGACGAAAGCCAACTACTTGGTTCGACTTTTCCGGCGATGGGTTTTTCGGCGAAGGTTGGTTGGGGGTTAGAGGGTGGAATTTTGGAAGTGTTTATTTACACCGGTAGGTGGTAGAAGGGTTGGTTGAGCATGATTCAGGTGATCGGAAGTTGATTCCGGCCAGGAGACGGTCGGATTCCGACGGAAGCTCAGTGTGTCTGTACATATATATATATATGGTGTGCTGTGTGTATATATGTGTATATATATATCTGTGTGCATAAATATATATGTGTGTGTGTGTGTGTTTTGTGTGTACAGAGAAGTATGTGTGTGTGTGTTGTACAGATAAGTTTTTGTGTATGTGCGTGTCTGCAAGTTTTTTTTATGAGTGTGTATTAGTTTATATATATATATATATATATATATATATATATATATATATATATATATATATGCTGTGTGCGCCTGAAGTGTGTGTGCGTGCGATACATATAAGATATATTGTGTGTGTGTCTATGTACATATATGTTTACTATATATATATATATAGATATATATATATGTGTGTACAGGGATATGTATGTGTATGGGTTTATATTTTATTTTGTGTATGTGTGTTGTATATGTGTGTCCGGTGGGTGTATGTGGTCGTGTTGGTATCGTGAACGGGAAAGACGTGGACATAGATGGAGATGGTGATAATTTGGTCAATGTGCGGATTGGTGTAATTAGACCCACAGAATGATTTTGAGTTCGGAGTTTGTGTTTGGAGAAATAATCGAATTGTGGATCCGTATTGATTATCATTGGTCGTTTGATACGATCAATTAATTAAGGGGTGCAATTGAGGTAATATATTAGCCGACTAATTACCTTGAAATTATAAGATATTAAATTAGGTCCTTATATTAAATTGTCTATTATGTATTTATAATAAAGGGTGGGATTTCAATGGATCGATCGGGTGAGCCGTGTTCGTCAGAGCTTTCGGCATCAATTATCGAGGAAAGTATTCTTATCTATACAATTTATATCGTGTGAATTGAGGTTGCATATGTAATTGTGTTGGTTTGTGCATTTTTGTTGATTGTGCCTTGTGTGAATTATCGTAGTTGTTATGTGGTTATGTGAAATTTGTGTTGGTTCATTGCTTGTCGTAGGGATATGTCAATAGAGACGTAGTGTCGGGTAGATAGTACACTTAGACATGTGCTATAATATTTTGGTGATCACCGGGTTGTGTGGGTTAAGTTGTTTGTTATGAGTTGGGTTAGTCGTAATGGTTGATCGGTTGTTATGTCGTTGATGTGTGGAGATGCGTTCAGGATTGTTAGGTTGTAGTATAGCTAGGTCGGTCGCAGCTATGCATCGGATAATTGGCCATTTCTAGCAAGTGCCTTGATTATATATATATTGTGATTGACCTTCGAGGCTTGTGGTTTGCAACTGTGATTTTAGAACGTGTGTGTGTTGTTCCTTCCACCCGGGGTGTTCGACGGGATGTCTGGGGGTCGATACTAAGGGGTACGGCCACGGAAGTGAACTTGGGTATGTGCGTTGCTGACCTTCCACCCGGAGCATTCGACGGGATGTCTGGGGGCCGATACTAAGGGATACGGCCGCGGAAGTGGTTTCCCACTCGGAGCATTCGACGGGACGTCTGGGGGTCGATACTAAGGGGTACGGCCACGGGTTACCAAGTATGGCTTCGTGATATTGGTGATGTTTTTCGATATTTGTGATATGTTCGGAGTATCACAACGTTTTGGTTCTCGATGTTGATGTACATTATGTATTGAATCTTGGTACTTTGCTAGAACGGCACTAGGATTTATGTCGTAAGTGGTTGACTCCTTGACTGTGAGGTTTTGGTGTTGGATAACGAACTTGTTATTGTTTTCGTGTACTGTGGTTGAGGAAATCATGGGATGAGATCCCAACGGTTGTGTTAAGATTGCTTTTGCGGAAAATGACTTTGGTTCGAGACCCATTTGTTTCGAAATGATTTCGGAATTTAGGACGTGAGGCCCAGAAGAATTTACTATTTATGAAAATGTTTGTTTCACAAAGAGATTTGGGCCGAGACCCCATTATTTTCGAATAAGGCTTTATAATCTTGAACTTGAAGTTCCAAAGGACTTTCTGTCGTTTTCCAAAACTCTCGAGTTTTTATATATCTCATCTTCAAAGACTTGAGTTGTAGCTTAAATATTGAAAATCCCTCGAGAACTTCTTTCACTACTGTTGTTATTGTATTATAACCGATATTGGCGTGATATATTTTGTATATACTGAATTACTTGTACTAGCCATTCAAATGCTAACTCCTTAAATGGGGGAAATACGTATCATGCATTTCAGGTGTGCTTAGTTCGTTGGAGCAACCACAGGGACGGCATGGAAGAAGACGAGCCGCGATACTAATCAAGAGTTAAGAGTCCAGTTTGATGTCGTTGTATTGTTGAGTTATTTTAAGTCTTCCGTTGTATTGTATTTTGACCCCTGCGTGGGTATGTACAATAATGAGTTTATTTTTGGGTTGATTTAATCGCGAGACCTCGTCGGTAAGTGTAATTAATATTTGACCTTATCGGTCTGTGTTAGTAAGTTGTTTGACCTCGGCCGGTCAAACATTGTTCGTATCGTGGTGGTTAGCCTGGTAGATTCTTATGGAAAAAGGGTCTACGACGTGTAATATTCCCAGTGGTTTGTGGGGGTGTTACATTTATGGTATCAGAGATTAGGTTGTGGAAACTTAGGCTGTCGGGTCGAGTCGAGTCATGAGTAGTCGAGTCATGTTTTGTCACGTTGTCCGAGTTGTCGGTTAACAAGTCGACTTGTGCGTTGTCATATCATGTCGTTCGTGTTGTCCGTTGAGATTAGTATCGTGGGCGATTGTCTTCTTCGTGCGACCTGTGGATGTAAGTCTCCCCTTTTAAATATTATATTATATATTTTTTGTGTGGCATAATTTTATTTGCAAGCAAGAGGTAAGATAGAAACTATATTTGATACTTGCGGTATATTACGTGTGTAATAATTGGAATATACTGGTAGATTGAGTTTTGATTGGTACAATGTGTCATGGAAGTTTCTGTACATTAATGTGTTTTAAGAGGCGTATTGATGACAGAGATTGTCGGAAACACAAACGGATGATTTCGATTTATGTTTGAATTTAAGATTATATTCATGAGTGGTATCGGTTAGTATGATGATTTGAATGCTATCTGGGCACGTGTTTGAGAACCGGATATGTTTGACTAATTGTTGCTAATTGCTACAAACGTGTTCATATTGATAACTGTTTTGGCTGCACGCGTATTTGAAAATATTTCTGAAAATTTCATAGACTCGAGTATGTTACGAAAAATCAGACCTTCTAAAATATTTTACTAGTACGGTTAAATGGCGGTTAGTGTGAATTTTGAAAATTTTCTGAAATTTTAGACAAGCCGGACGTTTATTTTCAAATAGGAGAGTTGATCGATTGTTTCTTGCTACCTTATTGTGCTCTCATCGTTAGCTATATCCGCTGCACGTGTATTTTAAATGACTCACTAGCATTTTGCAATTCGAGTTAAATTTGAAAATTTTCATAACTATTTTATTGGTACGTGTAAGCGGTGACTTAACGTAAGTTTTTAAATTGTTGGTTTTTGCAATTCGGGCTTTGTATTTTCAAATGAGATTTTTATGACGGCACTCAGAAAATGGATATTTGTAGAGTATTTAAATTATTAAAAAAATATTACCGACTTTACCCTTTGGCATATTTGCAAATGACTTTCTGAAGAATTTTATAAACTTAGATATGCATGTGGATAAATTGAATTCTAAAAATATTTTTGGTGCGTGATGCGAACATATATATTATGGTGATATTTTGAAAAATTTTTGAGAGAAAATATTTTTGGTTGTTTACAAAGGGCGAAGGTCCTAAAATATGATCAAACGAGTTGAATAATGAGATTTTTGAAATTAATGATGGAGTTTCTTGATAGATTCTTTTCAGTATTTTTGAGTATAATATAAAAAAAAATTGTTTCGATATTTGTTTTGTGGCATGTACGAATATTTTAAGTGGGATAGGTGTCCCTAAGTCAAGATACGTGATGAGGATAGTGTTGTACGAGATGGACAATTATTTTTGGTTGTATGGTGAACGACAAGTCGGCCCGAGGGCTGTCACATACGAGGTAATCTCTCCTGAGTGCCGCTATACATATCGAGGACTATGTACGTAATAGTAATATAATGATCGAATCATGAGATTACTGGTATTGCTGAACGGTTCGTATGCATAATTGGAATGACGTTACAGTGAGATGGATGATGACATGGCAAGTTTCGGGGACGAAACTTATTTTAAGTGGGATAGTATGTAATACCCGGAATTTAAATTGGAATTTTGGTGGCAATAATTCTTTTTAAATTTATTTTCATTTTTTTTAAGTAGCCGCTAATTAAAATGGATTGATCTTTGAGATTCCGGACTATAGTATTGGTGAATTGTTGATAGTTTATTGTTATCGGATGCAGTAGAAATTAATCGAATAATCGAACCAAGAGACTATTTAACGAATCTGAAATCGATTTTTATTAACAATCGAATTTTATTGGGTCAAATGCCCAACTACTAATTATATATATATATATATATATTACCACCACTATCTTTCTTTATTCTTTCCCTAGACTCTCTTGTTTCTCTTCTCCCGTATGTCTCTCTCCCCTTCTCAACCCAACACCGCCCTTCCCCTCATCCCCTATAAATCGGCCTAGGTGACCTGAGAATTGATGGCGGCGAAGGACGAGACACCGAGATCACGGCTTGAGCTTGGTCGGAGGAGTTGGGTTCCGGTAGAGGTGAGCCGCGGAGGTCAACGATGGCGGGTTTTCTTCCCGATCTCCAGCCATGGACGCGAATTCCGTTCAAAGACGGATCGATCTGGGGTGTCCGGCGAGCTAGAGGTCTGATGACCGGGGAGAGAGCTTTCGACGAAAGTCAACTACTTGGTTCGACTTTTCCGGCGATGGGTTTTTCGGCGAAGGTTGGTCGGGGGTTAGAGGGTGGAATTTTGGAAGTGTTTATTTACACCAGTAGGCGGTAGAAGGGTTGGTTGAACAGGATTCAGGTGATCGGAAGTTGATTCCAGCCAGGAGACGTTCGGATTCCGGCGGAAGCTCAGTGTGTCTGTACATATATATATCTGTGTGCAGAAATATATATGTGTGTGTGTGTTGTACAGATAAGTTTTTGTGTATGTGCGTGTCTGCAAGTTTTTTTTATGAGTGTGTATTAGTTTATATATATATATATGATGTGTGCGCCTGAAGTGTGCGTGCGTGCGATACATATAAGATATATTGTGTGTGTGTCTATGTACATATATGTTTACTATATATATATATATTTGTATGTATGTGTGTACAGAGATATGTATGTGTATGGGTTTATATTTTATTTTGTGTGTGTGTTGTATATGTGTGTCCGGTGGGTGTATGTGGTCGAGTTGGGATCGTGAACGGGAAAGACGTGGACATAGATGGAGATGGTGATAATTTGGTCAATGTGCGGATTGGTGTAATTAGAGCCACAGAATGATTCCGAGTTCGGAGTTTGTGTTTGGAGAAATAATCGAGTTGTGGATCCGTGTTGATTATCATTGGTCATTTGATACGATCAATTAATTAAGGGGCGCAATTGAGGTAATATATTAGCCGACTAATTACCTTGAAATTATAAGATATTAAATTAGGTTCTTATATTAAATTGTCTATTATGTATTTATAATAAAGGTTGGGATTTCAATGGATCGATCGGATGAGCCGTGTTCGTCAGAGCTTTCGGCATCAATTATCGAGGCAAGTATTCTTGTCTATACAATTTATATCGTGTGAATTGAGGTTGCATATGTAATTGTGTTGGTTTGTGCATTTTTGTTGATTGTGCCTTGTGTGAATTATCGTAGTTGTTATTTGGTTATGTGAAATTAGTGTTGGTTCATTGCTTGTCATAGGGATAGTCAATAGAGACGTAGTGTCGGGTAGATAATACACTTAGACATGTGCTATAATATTTTGGTGATCACCGGGTTGTGTGGGTTAAGTTGTTTGTTATGAGTTGGGTTAGTCGTAATGGTTGATCGGTTGTTATGTCGTTGATGTGTGGAGATGCGTTCAGGATTGTTAGGTTGTAGTATAGCTAGGTCGGTCGTAGCTATGCATCGGATAATTGGCCATTTCTAGCAAGTGCCTTGATTATATATATATTGTGATTGACCTTCGAGGCTTGTGGTTTGCAACTGTGATTTTGGAACGTGTGTGTGTTGTTCCTTCCACCCGGAGTGTTCGACGGGATGTCTGGGGGTCGATACTAAGGGGTACGGCCACGGAAGTGAAATTGGGTGCGTGCGTTGCTGACCTTCCACCCGGAGCGTTCGACGGGATGTCTGGGGACCGATACTAAGGGATACGGCCGCGGAAGTGGTTTCCCACTCGGAGCGTTCGACGGGACGTCTGGGGGTCGATACTAAGGGGTACGGCCACGGGTTACCAAGTATGGCTTCATGATATTGGTGATGTTTTTCAATATTTGTGATATGTTCGGAGTATCACAACGTTTTGGTTCTCGATGTTGATGTACATTATGTATTGAATCTTGGTACTTTGCTAGAATGGCACTAGGATTTATGTCGTAAGTGGTTAACTCCTTGACTGTGAGGTTTTGGTGTTGGATAACGAACTTGTTATTGTTTTCGTATACTGTGGCTGACGAAATCATGGGATGAGATCCCAACGGTTGTGTTAAGATTGCTTTTGCGGAAAATGACTTTGGGTCGAGACCCATTTGTTTCGAAATGATTTCGGAATTTAGGACATGAGGCCCAGAAGAATTTACTCTTTATGAAAATGTTTGTTTCACAAAGAGATTTGGGCCGAGACCCCATTATTTTCGAATAAGGCTTTATAATCTTGAACTTGAAGTTCCAAAGGACTTTCTGTCGTTTTCCAAAACTCTCGAGTTTTTATATATCTCATCTTCAAAGACTTGAGTTGTACCTTAAATATTGAAAACCCCTCGAGAACTTCTTTCACTACTGTTGTTATTGTATTATAACCGATATTGGCGTGATATATTTTGTATATACTGAATTACTTGTACTAGCTATTCAAATGCTAACCCCTTAAATGGGGGAAATACGTATCATGCATTTCAGGTGTGCTTAGTTCGTTGGAGAAACCACAGGGACGGCATGGAAGAAGACGAGCCGCGATACTAATCAGGAGTTAAGAGTCCAGTTTGATGTCGTTGTATTGTTGAGTTATTTTAAGTCTTCCGTTGTATTGTATTTTGACCCCTGCGTGGGTATGTACAATAATGAGTTTATTTTTGGGTTGATTTACTCGCGAGACCTCATCGGTCAGTGTAATTAATATTTGACCTTATCGGTCTATGTTAGTAAGTTGTTTGACCTCGGCCGGTCAAACATTGTTCGTATCGTGGTGGTTAGCCTGGTAGATCCTTATGGAAAAAGGGTCTACGGCGTGTAATATTCCCGGTGGTTTCTGGGGGTGTTACACCTTCATCCTTGCACCGAACAGTTGCTTGGATATCTCATATCTAGCAGTTCCGTTGTGCTCACCATAAAGTTTGGTTAAGTGAGATAGAATCTGCCTAGCAGAAGTCATTTTCTCATGAGCTCTCTGAAGCTCATTAGACATGGAAGCCATCATATAAGCACGGACTTTCACGTCATCCTTAACTCACTTTTCGTGGTTTTCAATCTCTTCTTGATTGGCTCGGGTCCGCACAGGAGGTGCCTGAATGTCCGTCTCCAAGACGTATCCCAGTGCCTCTACACTGAGGACAATGATCAGATTGCGGAGCCAATCCACAAAGTTAGGTCCCATTAAGGTGTTCTTTTCGAGTAGAATTGCGAGTGGATTCATTGTCATATTGAGATTTGAGTCTGCATTAAGTACGATAGATTAATTAGTGTCTCATTCAATTATGTTCTGAGTATAGAATTAAGGTCTTTTCTATTATTGTTACCCACCTCCCACTATTTTTATCGGAATAACCCACTCCCATGTGAAATCCGGAAGTATCGTCGCTCTACTTCATAGTGGTGATCGAGTTCTTTATAAATCTTAATGGAGGGCAGCCGAACAGGTTTCTAGTATATTAATTTTCATAAAGTGGTGTCCAACACCAACCCATCTAATGGATGATTCGATCTTCTTTTTCCCCTTGTTCACTCCCCTCAACCTATATGGTTTCTATGGTTCGTGAACAAGTTAAGTTTATACCATCAACGCAAATCAGTTTCACAATTGAATCTTATCCGACAATCTATCAGGTTTCTAGGGATAAAATTTGCTCCAACCGAAAGCATCCAATGTGCTTCCGGTAATATATCCGTCCTCCCCGAACGACTACCCCGATAACTCGGAAGCATAGCACATCCGGTTTGGATTTCAATTTCCCGAAAACTCGATGGAGGGAAGGAAAACCTTGAAACCTTATAAACTTAATAATTTATCGTGGGAGAATTTTCGCGATTAACGTTACACTTTGCACATTAATCGTTTAAGCGCGTTTGTGGCATTCATACAATATGAAACAACCATTCACCACCTAGTTGCTACCAACATGTGGTTCATGGACCGTTCCTAGAAAACAAAAACTCCGTAATCTAATTACAAGTCTTCGTCTTGAATCTTCGTCTTCTCGAAATGGATCTTCCTCCGGTCTTCGACATTACATATAAATTTTACATCGAAAATTGCATCCTAGATACAAACATTTCTAGTAAAATAAATAGGCTCAAAACGGCCTTTACAACCCAATCGAATAAAATGAACGATTCAAAACTAAGTCCACGAACCACATCCACATTCAAAAGCATTCATCCAATAAATACTATATAAATGGAAAGCGTAGAGATACATTGACCCAATCAACAATACGAACCGATCCAATCGATTCACATAATTGGTAATATGATAACGTTCAAAATAATTCGGTCGACCATAAATATTCAAATTAATCAAATTTCCCTTATAAAATAAAATACCATAAATCATTTTAATCATATTAAATCCAATTTAACATGAGGGAGATTAATTTTCAAGAATACACGAAAAATCGGCCGGGCGAAAATGGCTGCCATGGGCGAGTCATGCCGTGACTGCCGGCCGGACACGGCCGTGCCGAATGGCACGGCCGGTCGTCTTGCGGTGACCTAGACCTACCTGCCAGACTCGGCCGTGTCACCCGACACGGTCGAGTCACTTCCGAAGTTGCCGACCAGACACGGCCCGTGTCGCCCGACACGGTCGGGTCCGCTGGCGGCCGCCGAATGCCGGACACGGCCCGTGTCACCACACGCCGACTCACCACCGGACTTCTTGCCCTTTGTCCGAAAAATCGTCCGACGACGATTCGGAGCTCGATTTTTGACCGGATAGCCAATATCAATATTTTTCAACATTCATATCTTCAATATAAATCATATTTCCAAGAATTTAGATTTATATTTAGACATAAACTTACGAAAAATATAACTACAACGAACGTAAAAATATATACCACGATTATGACTAAAATGATTCCAAATCATTCACCATCTAATCAAGCATTCCAAATGCCAATATCGTATATACGATCGCAAGACCTACGCTCTGATACCACTGTTGGGATTCGGTGCCTAAATCGAAGGCCCAGCGGATGCGGTAAAACGAAAATTAATTCGATCCGAATCCCTACGAGGATCGATCGAGCTACGTATATACGAATATCAAAATGAATAACAAGAGATATAGAAACTCACCCTTGTAGTTCGTTGATTAGATGGATAACCTTCTCTTGAGCTATTCCTCAAGCTTTGCTTGATCTCTACGAATCTATTCCGCTTCAAGCCCTTGAACGATCCAACGCCGAAAGCACTGCGTCTCTACTTGCCACGCGCTGGAAAAACGAACGGAATGACAACACCTTGCTATCCTCCGAGGATACGGCTAGAGCTAGGTGATGAAGCTATTGATTTTGATGAATATACTCCAAGTATATTTATCAAAATTCTCTCAATATTTTCTCTCAATTTTCTCCAAGAAAAATGAAGAACAAGTTAGTGAAGAAGATGAAGAAGTATGAACACCATGAAATGAACTCTAAGTTCTTTTCTCTCTCTCCTTCAAACTTTCTTACGTCTCTCTCCTCCAAGGTGTGTATTATATATGTAATATTATATATCTTCTCAATCACAAGTCTACCTCTAATTATTTATACACCTTCCACCAACTTATACAACTCATTCACATGAGAGGTATCCCCACCATGTCAATATCATCCATATAAAATGGAAACAAAAGACAAGGGGAAATTAGATGGAAAAGAGGAGGGCGGCCATGATGAAAAACGGACGAGTTCGGTTCGTTTCGGACTCCCGAAAGTCCAAACAGATAAACTCTGATTCCGTTTCGATGTATTTATATCGATTAATTAATCCAATTAATTAAACATATCAAATACAAAATAATATAATTAATTTCTCCAAGAACCAATTATATACATGAATTAAATTAATCACCCAGTAATTTATTTAATTCATTAGGCCGTAAATCAATTTATCCAATAAATCAATTTAGACATCTAATGTCCCAAATTTAGATATCCAATATCTAATACACATAATGAGAGAATTAGCTTGATTCATTCCGTCGTCAATCCTAATGCGCGACTCGGTAGGTCCGTCTCAGTCAGCAATGGGAGGAACCAAAGAGTAGTAGCACCACCTAGCCAGCCTGGCGGCCTACACTGTACCCCAACTGAGAATGAATGATTGGGATCATTCAAGAACCATTCTGTCGTGAATACCAGTATACGTATAAACCCTTCTTTCAAATGTCCCGAACAATTTATAGGGTCACGGTCAGTCAAACCCTATCTGTACTTGACGCTATGCATGCGTTAATGCAAATCGAGATCATCGAGCTCTCGTGTATCTAATACAGCTAGCTCCAATGCTTTGGCCAAAGACTTATGATCTCATCTGCCAATAACCGCATAGGACATATAACCCGTTCACTAACAGGAGAAAGAATTCTATCTTGGTATTCAGTAGGACCTGCTACTTGCCCATGAAGATGTACGTCGAGGTTGACCCCCGCCTTCCGGTTTATAGGGTCGAACTACTCTAATGAAAATCTTGACGCCACAAGCATATCCCTACTAAATCCTCAAGTCGAAGGTTCACGAATACCAATCACAACCTTTCGATTCCATCATTGACTGTCCCGGAGTGAAATCCGTGTGACGAATCGAGGGTGAGTCGGTTCGAGTATACTAATCCAATTAGCATACCTATAACTTGTGCTCCCACTAACCATTAGTGTTCGACACGCACTCTCCTTGTCAAAGAACACGTCATAAAAGTCTTTACATAAACTTAACGCCCAGTCAAGTTTCATCGACTTACGAACGATTAAGTATTTGAGCTATAAACCTTTCCAGTGCCGACCCCCTTATCCAATAAGGAGTGGAACGTTTTGCTCTCAAATACACGGACTAGTTTCTATATGTATATTTACGAGTTAGGAATGCCAGTAACTACCAGTAAATAAAGAAACATTCATTGCCTTATATAAATCATTTACATAATTATAAGTACAATGCCCTCACTCAACAACCTCTGAGTGGCATTCGAGGGCATACTCCTAACACTCGTAGCGTGCGTTATCGGTTGGTCAACAGGTATTCAATCTTGACTTTGAACGTGTTGGTTTGTCTCCCCAACGTCTCTTTATCCAATGGCTAAATTTGAACTTAGCGTGCGCTAGCAAGCGTGCATAGCGTGCGCTAGTATTAATTAATTCCAACTTTTCCAGATTTCACGGATCTTCATTGACTCTTGTCTTCTAACGGTAGAAATTCCAACGGTAGGCTGTTTGACTGATTTAGCGTGCGCTAATGTTTATATCGTAGCGTGCGCTAAATGTTTTCTTCAGTAACGTACGTTACCCTGTGTAGCGTACGTAAAGGCCTTCTCATTTTGAGTCCAGTCGCTACTGGACTACTGACCATGATATCCGGTAGTGTGCGCAAGTAATAAAGAATAACGTGCGCTAAGTCCTTGTATTAGCGTACGTAAATAATTGTTCGTAGCGTGCGCAAAACCATTTCCTTTTCCTTTCCAGACCTTACTGTCCTCTGACTGAATGATGCGATAGCGTGCGTTAATATTGTTGTGTAGCGTGCGCTAACTGTAGTAATTTAGCGTGCGCCTATTTTCAAAATCTTGCGTGCGCTATCCATCAGGTAACTTCACTGGACTGTAGCTGACTGACTAGAGTGAATATAAATTTCTCGATAGCGTGCGCTACTCTGGTATAGGTAGCGTGCGTTAACCCCATTTTGCTCCTTCAAAGTAACAACGTGCTGAGATTGATTTTATTAAATGTTTTGAATGAAATTATCATCAAAATACATTTTGAGTCAACAATCTCCCCCTTTGTGATGATGTCAAAACATTTAATCTATACCTGCAAAAATATTTTAAATGATTCAAATCAAGGTAACTTGTTCAATATATTAGTGTATTTCAGTTTTTGGAGTATTCTCCCCCTTTTTGACATAAACAAAAAGGAACTCCCCCTGAATTGTTGCATTTTTATTAATACCAACAAAATGTCATGACCCAAAACGAAATCACGTAAACGACAATACACGTAAACACCAAATGTGAAATTTCAACTAAATGAAGCGAAATGCAAATTCCATTAAAACAAGGTTCACGCAATACATAAGATTTCAAGACATGAAACATAAAGACCATTCAAATTATAAGTTTCTACAATCAAGCATCAAGTTCCTAGATTCTAAGGTGCTGGATCGGAGGAGGAGGATGGGAAGGGGAACGACGGATGTGTGTATCGAATGGAATCGGAGATCAACCCGCGAACTTCCCCGACTTCCGAACGAAGAGACCCGACATGTAATACCCGTAATTTCGATTTCCGGTAAAAAAATTTTTTTCGGCGAAAGTCCATTTTGACGACTCGCTCATGACCATTTCGTCATTCTGAGAATGTTTAATTCTACACTTTTTGACATCCGAGTTCGTTTCAGTGTCGTTTTGTTGAGTTCCGTGCTTTTTAGCGACTTTTCCGCATCTGAGTTCGATTCTTGCGAATCTCGTTCTAAACTGCTGTTTTGAGTTTCCTGTAAGTCCGTTTAACTTTGTTAGACGTGTCGTGAACTTCGGTTTGGGTATTCGATCACGTATTGTGATTTTCGGGCATTTTGGGCCATTTTGTAATTTATCCAAAGTTATGGGTACCCGTATCTGTATTTGTTGTCTCAACCCTTTTCTTGGTCGCGTATGATTAATTTTTTTTTTGCATTATGCTTTCATTTCGGGTCATGGATGTTGTCCGCGAACTTTTCGTCGTGTTCGTTCCGTACGTTTCGAAAAATCGAGTCGTCGAGCCCTGGTTGTCGTTTACTGGACGGACGGTTGCGGGACTAGCTGGACGGATTGCGGGTTCTGGCCGAACGATGTCGGCCACTAGCCGAGCAGGCACAATGCCGAGTCATTTCCGCGGCACACCCGTCCGGGCCGCAGCACACTCGTGTTCAATTGTTGGCGGCAAATGCATACCTTGTCAGCGCGGCTGCCAAAACCACAGGAGCATTTTTTTGGGACTGTGCAGCGGAACACTCGGCCTGGGCCGCGGCACACTCGACAGTCAGCACTATATCTGCAGTTTTGGGCTCGTGCGCGGCACACTTGGTGATCACGGCACAATGATACGATCAGTATAATTACGTTTTTTTGGGCGAGATCAGCTCATTTCCTCCATTTTCTTCAACACATACGAGAGAGAGAGAGCTTGAGGAGAGAAGCTTTGCATCATCCATCACTTGAGGGCTTGATTTTCTTCATTTCCTTTCGATCGTGAAGCCCAGATAGTCGATCCAACGCGTATTCTTCGGATCATAGTGCTTGGATCTTCAAGAGGTAATTTGTTCAACATCTTGGATTTCGATTTGGTATTGAGTAATGATGTTTTGGATGTTAAAATTATGTTGTATGAAGGGATATACGCATGATTTTGGGCATGTTTGATTGTTCATTGGATTATTGAAGGATTATTCAAGAACACTTTGAATATTGTGTTGGATTTTGGGATTTTTCGTAGATTCGTCCGATTTATCTGATTTAAAGCTTGAGAACCTTGAGATTATGATGTATCTATACCGTATGCATGCTTTTCCGACGATTTTACGGGTTGAATTGTGCCGTTTTCAGACTTGTGGGAGTTTGGATGATATTTCAACCTTTAGTTGTTTATCCGTGTATTTTCATGAATCGTAGGCGAGTTTCGGGAGTTTCTTCGTGTAATTTGAGTATGGATAATTAATTATCATATTCCTTGCGAATCGTTTAGGTGCCGGAAGCGCGTTCTTGGACCTATCGAACTCATACCGTTTTTCCATTCGATTTTTTGATGTCTCGAAGGCAAGTATATATTTATGATTGTACGTTCTCGACTTTGAAAGTAAGTTATATAGATGGCATGATATGAACGAACCGTTTCCACGGCATTCATATATGTATAGATGGCATGATATGAACGAACCGTTTCCACGTCATTCATATATGTATTGATGGCATGATATGAACGAACCATTTCCACGGCATTCATATATGTATTGATGACGGACGATATGAACGAACCGTTTCCACGGCATTCATATACGTCTTGATGTGATGCTATGAGATTTAGTTATTCCGGAATACTAGTCTTAAATTGATGAATTGACGATTACATTTACTTTATTGTTGAGAAGTATTGTAGTTCATACTTGATATACTTGCACCAGCTATTCGACGGCTAACCCCTTTATGGGAGAAATACTTTTCATGTATTTCAGGTTCCAGGAGAGCGGATAGGCAGGTATCGGATCGGCATGAAGATGATGGGCAAGTGTGATACTGTGTCTTTCCTCTGGTTGTGTTTCGTGTTTCTCCATTCAGTGTTGTTGGACTGGAATGGTTATTGAATACTCGAGTATTGTTTTTCAGTTTTACTTGATGTTCCGGCCTGGGTTGCCGAGGTATTGATTTGTATGGTGATGTATTTGGTTTCATTGGTTATGGTTTCGAATACCATTTGTATTGTCCTTCTTTACATTGTATCTAGACCTTCTCGGTCAAGTTGTACAGTTCCGCGCATGATTAGCCTTGTGGGTCCCACGGCGGGGCTCACGGCGCTGTAATATTCCCTGAATAACTTGGGGGTGTTACAGAATATGGTATCAGAGCTTAGGTTTATGGATACCTAGGTTGTCGGTCTTTTGGGTCGATTGAGTCGTCATTTGCCCACAGTATCACTACTCTGCCATCATCACAGTGCGACCGGTACTTGTAAGTCCTCTCACTCTTCTTGTGTTTTTCTTAATCGTTTCGTTTTTAGCTCGGTATTCTTGGGAATTGGTCACTTCGAGAATGTGCGATTTGGATTATACTTACGCACGTGTGTGCCCTTCAGAATGTTGGATGTAAGGAGGAGGAGTCGTGGCCGTGGCCACGGACGTGAACTCTTCCTTGAGATTTTGTCAAAATGCTAATTGCGATATTGTTGTGTATCGGTATTATGTTGAGACTTTGTTTGGGAGTCGCATGCTAGTTTCACGGGAAATCATCAGCTTCACGTACCTGTAAGTATACTGTTTTTGTTTTTCGCTTGTGGCGGTTTTTGATTACTCTCGTGACGAGTTTGGAAATTTTGGGTTGATATGTTGTTTGTGACAAGATTGCAAGTTTCGAGGACGAAACTTATTTTAAGGCAATATCCCAATTTCTACTATGTAATATCTGGAATTTCAGTATGAATTTTTCGCGCTATTTTATCTGAGATATACTGGATAGATTGGTGTCTATACAGTATGGATAAAATAATTTGAAGACTGAGATAGTTGTATTAGTACAATTGTCGTAGTTGGTCGACAATTACATTTGAAGATGTCGTGTATCATGTTATCGTACTTTTTATATTGGGTATATCATATGAGAATATCATCAGGTTGTATATATATGTATTCAATATGTCGTGTATATACATCTAGTATATCAAGACGACAGATAAGGATAGCGGGAAATGGCTAAGTACAGCCACGTTAGCGCACGCTACAAGGTATGCCTAGCATACGCTAAGATGTATATAATTAGCGTACGCCACGGTGCATACTTAGCGCACGCTAAGAGGTTTGAGTTACGTACGCTAAGGAGGACCCCTAACGTACGTAAGGTATTCTGGATAAGGTCCAGAAAGGTGGCTGACAGATAGGCCCAGGTTGATTTTTATATTCAGTTAGCGCACGTTAACGCATATTGGTTAGTGCACGCTAGCATCAGCTCGCCAATAATGGAATCTTAGCTTTCGGCGGGTGGACCCGGCCATGTCCGACGCGTGTCCAGATAAGGTCAGCAAGTGTTTGTCGTGTAGAGCTAGTGCACGCTAAAACCGTATGATTAGCGCACGCTAATTCCATAGCGGTCAAAGGAATCCCGGTAATCACGGATGCTTTCGGCATATGGGGGCACGATGCTGTAGCAAGTCAATGCCTGTTTGCGTACGCTAATGCATGGGCATTACCTATGTTAGATGCATTTCGAAGCAATGCAGTAGCTTCTGGATTGACCGATAACGCACGCTATCAAGGAAGGATAGCGCACGCTAGTGATGTGTTTTATAAAGAGGATAGACGAGTGCTGAGAGGCATTTTGCCCATTCTCCTTCCTTCAGTCAATAGAGAGAGCCTTGGGAAGTACTTGAAGTTCCTAAACATTGAGAGATGATCCTCTTAAACAAGATTAAAATGGAGAGCTCGGATTCAAGTTTTATTCTTGAAGTTTTTGATGATTCTTGGAATAGAGTTCAATTATTCTTCTTCGTGGTTCGTCCATACAAGGTAATCCTCGTATCCCTTTGATAGTGGTTCGTTTTTAAAGGATTACTACGTGAGAGGGACATGTTGGGATCATCAGGTGATAATGTTATATGAGATTTATTGGAATTGTAATAAGAGATTTTGGATGTTGATATTATTATTGACATCTTCTTCATATGATGATAATGGTTTTGTTACGATTCTTGAGGTCGTATGAAAGGCATGATGAAGAAAATGGTAACATGAAGATATATACCTCGGATATGTTGTTCTGAACGTGATTTCGGATATTTCATGTTCTTGAAGAACTCTTGAATTATACGAGGTGATAAAAATTTATAAGAAGTGTTGATGTTTTGAAAATGAATATGGAATATTCATACCTAGAGCTAAATTATGTGTTTGAAATAATATTCGCATAGGAATACGAATGTGACTATGAGTTTGATGAGACTTTTATTCATCTTTGAATTTGGAAACCCATACGTCTGGAACAAATATTCAAGTCGAATGATTGGATTGTTTGATAACCTTTTTAATATGATTATCAATTATTTTGAACCAATTGGATGGTTCGAATTAATGACAGTCATAGGTAAATCTTGACGATGGATTTACGAGAAGGGAACCTTGTCAATTCGTATTTAAGAGTTGAGTTTGGAATCGATAACATTTAGACCCTTATTATTGGTCCAAATTGGTTGCTGATATGATCATCGGATTTCGGCTCGTATTGTGGACATGGATTCGTGAGGGTCTGAGTTGGATAGTTCAGACTGTGTTTAATCGAGATATTGTGGAACCGATGAGTTGTGGCCTTGTTGTATTGATATTGATCGTCATCGAACCTGTTGATTATTAATCCTTCGTTTTACAATAAGATATGATGTTTGATCATGGATTATGACTGTTGTGTTGCAGTTGAGGTTGAAGAGTTCGTAATTAGCTTGGTCGGGACTGAGGAACTCGTAGACGAAATTAACTGAATTGGTAACAGTTCGTTGTATTGATATCGAGGCTAGTTTTATACTTGTACTAATCAATGAGATTAATGTTATCATGTAGGTGTACGAATGTGTGTATCATTTCGAGACTTGGTCTCTTTATGATTTTGTTGATATCAGGGGATTGTTTGATACGACACCCGTCGGCAAATTATGCCAAATGTTACCGTTGTTCGTAAATGGACGGTTCAAGGCATTGTGATACTTGTTGGTAAAGTTCCTGTCAATAGCTGGTTCGAGGTATCGACGTATCGATTGTGATTGTGATGGATGCTCCATTGAGATATTGTGGTGATCGTCATTGTTGATATCGGTGTTTTTCTATTGATATTATATTAACCGATTGAAGGCATTGATGTATTCGATTATCATCTTCGTTATCGGTAACCGATTAAATGTGTCGAGACATCCGTTGTATCATTGTTATCGAATTGTCGTTCTAAGGTAATCGAAGTATTGATTTGGGACTGTCGAAGATAGTTCCCATCCGTTGAGTCGTTATCGATTGGTCGTTCTAAGACAATCGAGGTATTGAATTGGAATAGCCGAGGATAGTGCCCATCCGTGAGTTATTATTGTCGTGTTGGCCGACTCAAGGCAGCACACTATTATTCTTGTGAACTCGATAATTTTGTGATCGTTGAAGGTTGAGGATTTCCCGGATGGTTGTGTTGTGATTGTTGTTCGTGTTAATCGGTCCTTAGAGATTTTGATCCCAGGATGGTTGTTTTGAATATTGTTGGTCGTGTCGATCTTTCATTATTCATGTGTCATCATTCACTTGGTGAGTCGTATGATCCGTATTGGATATATATTATCCTTTGAGTTTCGTTGTCATGTTGCATCATGGCATATCTGGAATCATATCTGCGGGCCGATTGGTTATGTGTAGGATTTTTAGCCAGGCACACGATGGTCATGCATGGATGTTTCCGCATTGGACCGTGCACACGAGACATAGTTCGTGAGGCTAATTAGGTACATTGTCACCCGTATATTCTGGATTCCGTATACGGGGTGGACATGTGCACGGACACATTTCCGGATCGGGCGTACTGTGATGTCCCTCTTGAGCCTTATTGTTTGGTCGTTCGTAGTCCATGTTGTATTGGATATGTCCGACGATTTGCGACTGGTTGTTCATACGCCGAGGGGTATGTCCGATAGTCAGGTTTGTTTCTTTGAAATCTGTATTGTGATGATTTACAGCTTCGGTTGAGGGGCTTTCAGGCCATTGTGATGTATCGGTATTTTCCGTTGGGGCCTTCGGACATTGTGATTCGTATCTATTTCGGCATTGGTTTGGTTTACCTTCGGGTGATGTATTATTGTGTTCTATATTGATGATTTGCCATTTGGGCATAAGTTTTCGGCTCTTGTGTATCTCGTTGAGTTTTTCCTGGCGGTATATTTTTCTCCCTACTTGTTTTAAGTTTCGGGACGAAACTTCTTTTAAGGAGGGTAGAATGTAATACCCGTAATTTCGATTTCCAGTAAATTTTTTTCGGCGGAAGTCCATTTTGACGACTCGCTCATGACCGTTTCGTCATTCTAAGAATGTTTAATTCTATACTTTTTGACATCCGAGTTCGTTTCGGTGTCGTTTTGTTGAGTTCCGTGCTTTTTAGCGACTTTTTCGCATCTGAGTTCGATTCTTGCGAATCTCGTTCTAAACTGCTGTTTCGAGTTTCCCGTAAGTCCGTTAAACTTTGTTAGACGTGTCATGAACTTCAGTTTGGCTATTCGATCATGTATTGTGATTTTCGGGCGTTTTGGGCCATTTTGTAATTTACCCAAAGTTATGGGTATCCGTATCTGTATTTGTTGTCTCGACCCTTTTTTTGGTCGCGTATGATTTTTTTTTTTTTTTGCATTATGCTTTCATTTCGGGACGTGGATGTTGTCCGCGAACTTTTCATCGTGTTCGTTCCGTACGTTTCGGAAAATCGAGTCGTCGAGCCCTGGTGGTCGGACACTGGCCGGACGGTTGCGGGACTGGCCGGACAGATTGCGGGTTCTGGCCGAACGATGGCGGGCACTGGCCGAGTAGGCACAATGCCGAGTCATTGCCGCGGCACACCCGTACGGGCCGCGGCACACTCGTGTTCAATTGTTGGCCGACCCGTCTGTACCTTGTGCCGCGGCACATGCCGGCAGGGCCGCGGCACACTGCCGAGTCACTGCCGCGGCACACTTGGTCGGGCCGCGGCACACTGCCGAGCCCTGGGAGCATTTTTTTGGGACTTTGCTGCGGCACACTCGACAGTCAGCACTATATCTGTAGTTTTTGGGCCTGTGCCGCAGCACACTTCGGCTGAGCCGCGGCACACAATGCAGTCAACTGTATAATTACGTTTTTTTGGGCGAGATCAGCTCATTTCCTCCATTTTCTTCAACACATACGAGAGAGAGCTTGAGGAGAGAAGCTTTGCATCATCCATCACTTGACGGCTTGATTTTCTTCATTTCCTTTCGATCGTGAAGCCCGGATAGTCGATCTAACGCGTATTCTTCGGATCATAGTGCTTGGATCTTCAAGAGGTAATTTCTTCAACGTCTTGGATTTCGATTTGGTATTGAGTAATGATGTTTTGGATGTTAAGATCATGTTGTATGAAGGGATATGCGCATGATTTTGGGCATGTTTGATTATTCATTGGATTATTGAAGGATTATTCAAGAACACTTTGAATATTGTGTTGGATTTTGGGGTTTTTCGTAGATTCGTCCGATTTATCCGATTTAAAGCTTGAGAACCTTGAGATTATGATGTATCTATACCGTATGCATGCTTTTCCTATGATTTTACGGGTTAAATTGTGCCATTTTCGGACTTGTGGGAGTTTGGACGATTTTCCAACCTTTAGTTGTTTATCCGTGTATTTTCATGAATCGTAGACGAGTTTCGGGAGTTTCTTCATGTAATTTGAGTATGGATAATTAATTATCATATTCCTTGCGAATCGTTTAGGTGCCGGAAGCGCGTTCTTGGACCTACCGAACTCATACCATTTTTCCATTCGATTTCTCGATGTCTCGAAGGCAAGTATATATTTATGATTGTACATTCTCGACTTTGAAAGTAAGTTATATAGATGGCATGATATGAATAAACCGTTTCCACGGCATTCATATATGTATAGATGGCATGATATGAACGAACAGTTTCCACGGCATTCATATATGTATTGATGGCATGATATGAACGAACCGTTTCCACGGCATTCATATATATATTGATGACGGACGATATGAACGAACCGTTTCCACGGCATTCATATACGTATTGATGTGATGCTATGAGATTTAGTAATTCCGGAATACTAGTCTTAAATTGATGAATTGACGATTATATTTACTTTATTGTTGAGAAGTATTGTAGTTCATACTTGATATACATGCACTAGCTATTCGACGGCTAACCCCTTTATGGGGGAAATACTTTTCATGTATTTCAGGTTCCAGGAGAGCGGACAGGCAGGTATCGGATCGGCATGAAGATGATGGGCAAGTGTGATACTGTGTCTTTTCTCTGGTTGTGTTTCGTGTTTCTCCATTCAGTGTTGTTGGACTGGAATGGTTATTGAATACTCGAGTATTGTTTTTCAGTTTTACTTGATGTTCTGGCCTGTGTTGCCGAGGTATTGATTTGTATGGTGATGTATTTGGTTTCATTGGTTATGGTTTCGAATACCATTTGTATTGTCCTTCTTTTCATTGTATCTAGACCTTCTCGGTCAAGTTGTACAGTTCCGCGCATGATTAGCCTTGTGGGTCCCACGGCGGGGCTCACGGCGCTGTAATATTCCCTGAATAACTTGGGGGTGTTACACAACATCCGTGCGAAGAGACCGAATATCCTCTCGAATTTCCAGCTGAGAGGTCTCGATGCTCCGCATCCGAGCGAAAGATCACTTTCTTCTTCCTCCGTGACGGAGTCTTTCATCGGGCGCTTGCCTTTGGAAGTGGGCTTCTGCACGAACTCCCCGGTTTGCATCTCCCGAAGGGTATGTGGTCCTCGACGAGTGATTCTCTCCTCTGGTGTAGGATCCAGCCTCGGTTGGTCGTCCGGACATAATGTATGGCTTTTAACGAATAGTCCGAAATCTCATGGCCGAGAGAGACGGGGACAGCCTTGTCTTTCGACAAATCCACGTGATGAAATCTGAATATTGTCGTGAGAATGGAACCATAAGGCATTCCTGCCTTGAGGGAGCGAGACGCATAGTTCTTCGATCAGAAAAGGTCGCCCTTCAGTTTCATCCAACTAGTGACGATATCGGCAAAATTCACTTTATCATCATTAAGCATGCGGTACACAACGTGTTTGTCGACTCCCACTAATTTATGTTGAGTGTTCACCTTCGGCATTATACACTTTGTGAGAGCCACTAAAAGTAGTCGAATGTTGATCCCAAAGTCATTGTTCTCGAAGAATTCGTCGGTTATGTCAATTACAGCTTTTGAACTCAGGAACTCTTTAACATCAATTTCCCTTACTCCAGTATCTTCTGCAATCGTTTTTCCAGTACACAGAAACCCGTCGGATGGTAAACTAAAAATTTGCGTTAAAATTTCCGAGGAAACTTTCACTCGCATTCCTCCAACTAAACTTCCTAAGACTAAGGATGATGACCCTTCACTTTCAGCCACATGAAGATTGGCGTAAAATTCGCGGACAAGTTCAGGAAAAATATGGTCTTTGCATTCAACGAATCAGGCAATTCCAATGGAAGAAAAGAAATCAGTGATAACAACATTTACCCGTTCCAGACTCGTAAAGTTGAAGAAATAGCAATCCGTAATATGCTCTTGTGGAAGGATTTCAAAAAATACCTTCGATGTGGTGGATGAGATGAATTGAGTCGCATTGTATTTTGCGTTGAGAGGGCGTTTTAGGTTTTTGTATGATTTTTCCATGGTTTTTCGCCCCTTGCTTGACATCAATCTGAGAGAAGTTGAAGATTTGAGGGAGAAATCGGAAGATAAGGGTTCGTATTTTACGGCTAGGGTTTTGCTGGAAGAGGTTTCTTGCGATTGCGTACGTTAAGAGAAGAGTGAGAGTATATATAGTCAACTGGGTTTTAATTAGCGTACGCTAGAAACATAAGGTTAGCTTACGTTAGGTAAAAATATGAAGCTTACTGGACTGTCCAGTAGCTGAGTTGGAATACAAATGGTTTTAATTAGCATACGCAAGGCAGAGACGATTAGTGTACGCTATCTAAAGCGGTTTTTAGCGCGCGTTAAGAAAGTGAAGCTAGCGCGCGCTAGCGAATGAAGCGAATCAAGGATATTGATTTCTTGAGTAGAAAACTTATTTCAAAAATTGTCTACATGTCCCATACCAAGTTGTAAATGAATAGAATTAAACGATTCTTCGAGAAGAGGTTTTGTAAAGATATCAGCAAGTTGGTCCTTCGTCCCGACAAAAATTAAACAGATATCATTTTTCTGAACATGATCGCGTAGAAAGTGATGTCTAATATCTATATGTTTAGTTCAACTATGCAGCACATGATTTTTACTCAAATTAATCGCACTGGTATTATCACATAGAATAGGGGTATTTTCAAAATGTATGCCGTAGTGGCGGAGTTGATTTTTAATCCATAACACCTGAGCACAGGCGCTCCCTGCAGCGACATATTCGGCCTCAGCTGTAGACAATGCTACACTGGTTTGCTTTTTACTTCCCCAAGATATTAAACATGATCCAATAAAATGACATGTACCACTAGTACTCTTTTTGTCAATTTTACACCCGCCGAAATTGGCGTCACTATATGCAATTAAATTAAAATCCAAGCAAGAAGGATACCATAGAACTAGTCCAATAGTCCCTTTTAAGTAACAAAAAATACATTTACAAGTAGTTAAATGTGATTCCTTGGGATTAGCTTGGAATCGAGCACATAAACATGTAGCAAATATTATATCTGGCCTAGATGCAGTCAAATATAACAAAGATCCGATCATACCTCGATATAATTTTTGATCTACAGATTTGCCATTTTCATCTTTCTCAAGCTTTAATGATGAAGACATTGGCGTAGATATCACCTTGCTACTTTTCATTTTGAATTTCTTGAGGAGGTCGTTTGAGTACTTCGTTTGATGGATAAAGATTCCATCTTCGCATTGCTTGATTTGAAGCCCGAGGAAGAACGTTAATTCTCCCATCATACTCATCTCGAACT
Organism: Orobanche coerulescens; assembly: GCA_033398695.1. NCBI lineage: Eukaryota > Viridiplantae > Streptophyta > Magnoliopsida > Lamiales > Orobanchaceae > Orobanche > Orobanche coerulescens. The sequence continues at coordinate 126,576,129 of CM065811.1, read as the reverse complement.
CTCCTTTCATAAGATTAGAAAAGTCTTGGCACAAAGATTCATTAGTAGCTCCAAATACAATGTCATCAACGTAGATTTGGCAAACAAGTATATCATCATTAAATATTTTCACAAACAAGGTATTATCGACTTTGCCTCTTTTATAATCATTTGTAATTAAAAATTGACTTAAACGATCATACCATGCTCGGGGTGCTTGCTTCAACCCGTAGAGTGCCTTGTTGAGCTTGTAGACATGATCCGGAAATTGATGATCTTCAAAACCGGGAGGTTGCTTGACGTAGACTTCTTCTTGAATGTAGCCATTCAAGAATGCACTTTTCACATCCATTTGAAATAGTTTGATCTTTTTGTGAGTGGCAAATGCACATAACAAGCGGATGGCTTCGATTCGAGCCACGAGAGCAAAACTTTCTTCGTAATCAAGACCTTCCTCTTGATTATACCCTTGAGCGACCAAACGAGATTTATTTCGAATTGGATAACCATCTTTGTCACTCTTAATTTTATGCACCCATTTAGTTCCGATAATTGTTTTATCTTTAGGAGCGGGAACTAAATTCCATACATTATTGTGCATGAATTGCACAAGCTCCTCTTGCATTGCCATCACACAACTTTCATCATCGAGAGCTTCGGATATATTCTTGGGAACTATTTCGGATACAAAAGCACAATGAGCCATAAATTCGGTGGTTCTCCTTCGGGTTTGAACACCATATTCAATGTTTCCAATCACAAGATCCTTTGTATGGTCTTTGATGTGCCTCCAATCTTTCGGTAAATCAATGATTGTGTTCGTTTCGATTTCCGAAATTTTCTTCACTTCGGGTGAGGGATCCGAAAAAGTACCTGCATTATCAAAGTATTCTACCTTTCTCGAGGGTGAGATCATATCATTGAATTTAACATGAATGGATTCTTCAACTTTATTCGTTCTAATGTTATAAACGCGATATGCTTTGCTATTTGTACAATAACCAAGAAATATTCCGGAGTCGGATTTAGCATCAAACTTGCCCAAGTTATCCTTACCATTGTTTAAAATAAATACATTGCAACCAAAAGGATGAAAATAAGCAATATTGGGCTTTTTGCCCTTCCATAATTCATACGGGGTTTTAAGATGAGTTCTACGAACATGAACCCGATTAATCACATAGCATGCCGTAAAGATTGCTTCGGCCCAAAAGTATCGTGGAAGAGAGTATTCATTAAGCATAGTCCTCGATATTTTTTCCAAAGATCGGTTTTTCCTTTCAACAACTCCATTTTGTTGAGGCGTTCTTGGAGCCGAAAAGTTATGATTAATTCCGTATTTATCACATAAGAGTTCAAACGGAGTGCAATCAAATTCACCTCCATGATCGGTGCGAATAGAAATTATGGAGAGATTTTTCTCATTTGATACCAAACGACACCATTTAGAAAACTCGGAAAATGCATCATCCTTATGTGCTAAAAATCTAACCCAAGTAAATCGAGAGAAATCATCAACAATAACCAAAGTGTAAAGCTTACCATTTAAACTAACATGTCTAGATGGTCCAATCAAAGCCTCGGGAAAGAGTAGTCGCATTCAATGTTGATAGCAACGTTGAGGAAGATGTTGCCGAAGATGAAGACGACGAGGAACTCGCTCTCTACGCCAAGAACTTTAGAAGGTATAAAAGCCTAATTCAAAAGAGGCAAAGTTTTCTTGGTCGGGATGGAAAACCGGAGCAAAAGAAGAGTGGCTATACTCCAATAAAGAAGTTCGACAATAATTGTCGGAAATGTGGTCAAGCCGGTCACTATGCCAAAGAATGCCGAGGATCGTCTTCAAAGCCTCAAATGGAAAGATTCAAAAAGAAGGAGGTCCTAATCGCTTCTTGGAGTGATGACGAGGAGGAGATTGAATACCAACTCAAGAGATAAATTTACCACTAGAAGGGGGGTTGAATAGTGGTAATGCAGAATAACAAAATTTCTTGTGAATAAGTGAAAAATAGTGCGGAAAATAAAGACTCAAAGATTTATAGAGGTTCGGCAACTTGCCTACGTCCTCTCTCTGACTTTCTTTTTCTATTGGCTCAAGAACAACCACAAACTTGACTCGTCTTCGATCGGTCCGAGTTCACAACCGTTAGAACCACTTGTCTTCTATCGGTCCAAGCTCAGCCTCTCTCAATAAAAACTTTTGTATATCTAGTGTTCTATAGGAACTAGATAATCCTCACTATACAAATATGGGAGTATAATCCTAACAATGCCGGATCAAAGATCATAATAACACCGGATTAGTGACTCTTGATTCGTTTCTCTTACGCTCAAGTGTAAGTGATGCAACACTTACAATCAAATGAAGGAATACAAAGTATAATAAATATTACAAGGTATATCACTCTTTGTATTTCTCTTCTCACAACTTAAAATGCAGTAATCAGTAGTAATTTGAGCTCAAGAATGCTTGTATGCTTGTGTGCTTGTATGCTTGAAGTTGTTTGTATGATACCCAAGTCCTATGGGTATTTATAGGTGAGAGCCATTCTTCAAATACTGAAAATCGTATTATTAGCGTGCGCTAATCATGCCTTCTAGCATGCGCTATCGATTCTGACTTGGCTTTCCTGAACGGTCACAAAACTGTTCCAACGGTAAAATTTTATGGCTAGCGTGCGCTAGTCATGTACTCGTAGCGTGCGTTATCGGTTGGTCAACAGGTCTTCAATCTTGACTTTGAACGTGTTGGTTTGTCTCCCCAACGTCTCTTTATCCAACAGCTAAATTTGAACTTAGCGTGCGCTAGTATTAATTAATTCCAACTTTTCCAGATTTCACGGATCTTCATTGACTCTTGTCTTCTAACGGTAGAAATTCCAACGGTAGGCTGTTTGACTGATTTAGCATGCGCTAATGTTTATGTCGTAGCGTGCGCTAAATGTTTTCTTCAGTAACGTACATTACCCTGTGTAGCGTACGCAAAGGCCTTCTCATTTTGAGTCCAGTAGCTACTGGACTACTGACCATGATATCTGATAGCGTGCGCAAGTAATGAAGAATAACATGCGCTAAGTCCTTGTATTAGCGTACGTAAATAAATGTTCGTAGCGTGCTCAAAACCGTTTCCTTTTCCTTTCCAGACCTTACTGTCCTCTGACTGAATGATGTGATAGCGTGCGTTAATATTGTTGTGTAGCGTGCGCTAACTGTAGTAATTTAACGTGCGCTAATTTTCAAAATCTTGCGTGCGCTATCCATCAGGTAACTTCACTAGACTGCAACTGACTGACTAGACTGAATATATATTCCTCGATAGCGTGCGCTACTCTGGTATAGGTAGCGTGCGCTAACCCCATTTTGCTCCTTCAAAGTAACAACGTGCTGAGATTGATTTTATTAAATGTTTTGAATGAAATCATCATCAAAATACATTTTGAGTCAACATTGTGGATATGAGTTCGTAATTGTTTGAGTTGTATTGTTCAGTTTTATATATAATCGAGGTATCATTGAACCATTGAGTTTGATTGGTTGGTTATGTCGGTTGTTGATTTTTACCGAATGTGTGTTAATCGAGTATTGCAATAGGTGGTGATAATTGATCATTGATTACGACCGTTTTGTTGCGGTTGAGGTTGAAGAGTTCCTAGATTGCTTTTGGTCGGGGCTGAGGAGCTCGTAGACGAAGGCAATGGTTTTGGTAACGGCTTCGTGGTATCGGTATCGAGGCAAGTTATACTTGTTCAGTTTATAATATTTAATGAATGGTTTCACTTTCATTTCATATAAACTTAAATTGTCGGGATGATGGTTTGTTCATGGAAAGGATTATCGTCGGTTTGAGGTAATTTAAGTATTGTTCAGTTATGAGGATAATTATTATGTTGAATTGTGGTATATGTCGTAAGTTGAAGTTTCGTATAGTGAGATTCGTATTGGTTGTTTGCTGAAGGATGTTGATTCCAGGGCTATCGTTTGGTAGTAATGGTTGTATTGATCGATCATGAGGGATGGTGATCCCAGGTCTGTTGTGTTGAGGTTATTGATCGTGTTTATCGTTCTTTGGGAATTGTGATCCCAATATTGTTGTTTTGGATATTGTCGGTCGAGTCGATCTTTCATTATTCGTGTGTCATTGTTCACTTCGGTGAGTCTTTTGATCCTTATTGGATATGTGATTCTTTGAGTTTTATTGTCATTTGCATCGTGACATATCTGGAGTCATATATGCGTGCCGATCGGTTATGTGTAGGATTTTCAGGGCGGGAACAAGTAGACATGTGATGGAGTCATGTCCTCACATTGGGCTGTGCACACGAGAAGATTACTTCGTGAGACTGATTAGGTACAAGACCACACGTGTATTTGATCGATACACGGGGTGGCTTGTGCACGGACACATTTCCGGATCGGGCGTACTGTGACGTCCATCTTTGAGCCATATTGTGTGGTCGTTCATCCTCCGTGTATGGTTGGGTATGAGTTCGTAATTGTTTGATTTGTATTGTTCGGTTTTATATATAATCGAGGTATCATTGAACCATTGAGTTTGATTGGTTGGTTATGTCGGTTGTTGATTTTTACCGAATGTGTGTTAATCGATTATTGCAATAGGTGGTGATAATTGATCATTGATTTCGACCGTTGTGTTGCGGTTGAGGTTGAAGAGTTCGTAGATTGCTTTTGGTCGGGGCTGTGGAGCTCCTAGACGAAGGCAATGGTTTTGGTAACGGCTTCGTGGTATCAATATCGAGGCAAGTTATACTTGTTCAGTTTATAATATTTAATGAATGGTTTCACTTTCATTTCATATAAACTTAAATTGTCGGGATGATGGTTTGTTCGTGGAAAGGATTATCGTCGGTTTGAGGTAATTTAAGTATTGTTCATCTATGAGGATAATTATTATGTTGAATTGTGGTATATGTCGTAAGTTGAAGTTTCGTATAGTGAGATTCGTATTGGTTGTTTGCTGAAGGATGTTGATTCCAGGGCTATCGTTTGGTAGTAATGGTTGTATTGATCGATCATGAGGGATGTTGATCCCAGGTCTGTTGTGTTGAGGTTATTGATCGTGTTGATCGTTCTTTGGGAATTGTGATCCCATGATTGTTGTTTTGGATATTGTCGGTCGAGTCGATCTTTCATTATTCGTGTGTCATTGTTCACTTCGGTGAGTCTTTTGATCCTTATTGGATATGTGATTCTTTGAGTTTTGTTGTCATTTGCATCGTGACATATCTGGAGTCATATCTGCGTGCCGATCGATTATGTGTAGGATTTTCAGGGTGGGAACATGTAGATGTGTGATGGGGTCATGTCCTCACATTGGGCTGTGCACACGAGAAGATTACTTCGTGAGACTGATTAGGTACAAGACCACATGTGTATTTGATCAATACACGGGGTGGCTTGTGCACGGACACATTTCCGGATCGAGCGTACTGTACATCTTTGAGCCATATTGTTTGGTCGTTCATTCTCCGTGTATGGTTGCGTATGTTCAACAGTTTGCGACTGGTTGTTCATACACCCGAGGGGTATGTTCGACAGTCAAGGTTATTTCTTTGAGATCCATTATATTTTTTGTGTTGGAGTTTACCATGTTGGTGGTATTCTCAGTCATTGTTGATATTTTATTGGCCGTGTTGGAGTTTACCATGTTGATGGTATTCTCGGTCATCGTTGATCCTTGTTGGTCATGTCCGAGCTGATCATGTTGATGATATTCTTGGTCGTTGTTGATTCTTTGTTGGTCTTGCTTGGAGTTTGTCATGTTGGTGATATTCTCAGTTGACGTATTGGTTGATCTGGTTATTGATCGTATGAGCATTTGGGCTGTGCATCGACGTTTCAGATTTGTTATCATTATTTTGTGGTAGTTCATCTACAAATGTATTGTGTATGTTTCGTCCTTATCAGGATTGGTATTCGATTGTGCGATCTGACGGACAGGATTTGGCATAGGTAGATTATTTCCCGCTTATGAGTTATGATGATGTTTTTGAGGATTTTGAGTATTGTTTTGGTTCAGTCCAGATGAGTGTTGTTGAATTCATTTCGTCATTTGAGAATGCGAAATGTGGATTATGATAAGATTATGACGGTAAGATTACGTTGGTAGTATTCTTACAGTATTATTTCATTGGTATGTAATTATTTATGTGATGTGATCGATATCATTATTGAATATTGTGGCTGGCCCCGTCGTGGGCTTTGTTTTTAGGTACTCGGAGATCGAGCTAGTAGCGGTCGTGAAGAGATGAGCTTCCCGGGTGATACTGACCGTGGCATTATTTTGGGAATCGAGTATTTTTTTCTGATTGTTTTATTTCCGCTACAAATATATATTTTGAACTGTGTTTTATCCGTTGCGTGTGTATATTTCAAAATGTCTTTCCGATATTTTTACCAAATCGTGAGTACATTTCAAAATGGCTTTTTGGGTACTTCGTAAACTTGGATTATTTTGTAAAACTGATTCCCTAAACCGAGTTTTGGCATTTTGGCCTTGAATGTTTTAACGATATTTTCATGACGGTATTTGATACTTTATAAAGGACTTTTGTGAGTATTTGAAAACATTACCGTCATCGGCCTTTTTGGCGTTTTTGAACGTTTTTGAAAATGGATTTTAGCCTGGTGGGTTCCGGCGCGGGGCCCAAAGCGCTGTAATATCCCGGATGGTTTTGGGGGTGTTACAATTAAGAAGAGATTTAGGTAACCAGATCTGAATGGGCCCTCTAGGGTTAATAGATTTTCTGGAGAATTGATTTCTCCTAGGAATATAAGAGTTATTTTGATATTCACTTTGATATGCATAGTTTTGTTTTCTATTCTTCTTATCTAAATTGTGCACATAGTAAGATTGCTACCTCATTTGGTGAGGTCTATTCTTAAATCTAAAATTATAGCTTTGTTGTTTCCACCCATTTTGAAACTTTTGATGCCTTGGTCTACCTCTCCATGTATAAAGGTTGTTTTGAGATAACTTTTGGTATAAAGGATTTTGTTGATAGTGTTTTAGCTGTTGATTCTGATTTGGCCACTGCCTAGTCTTTTTTCTCAGCTTAGTCCTAAACTGTCTTGGCTGCCCCCTAGACTGTTTTGGTTGATGCCTAAACTGTCTTGGTTGTTGCCTAGATTGTCTAGACTGTTGTTGAGGCTTAAGACTTGGTTGCTGCCCTTTTTGACTACTCAGTTCAACTGGCTGTACACTTGCTTTTCCTTTTATGAATGTAGTTTTAAGAGTAGGAGCAGCATTTGGATCATATCCAATACCTGGTTTTAAATATAATTGTATTGGGTTAGTGCATAATTATTCTAATGTTTTTGATGCTTTAAGTGATGTTATTTGTTTACCTTGAGCATCATTTAGTTGTCTGAGCTTTGAAAGCTCAACCTCAAGCATCATTTAGTTGTCTGATCTTTCATTGTTTAAAGTTGTTAATCTATTTATTTCAGCTATGGCCATATTAATTTCAGCTCCAGCCTGAGTGTTTTGGGAGTTGACTGTATCTTGGCTCAGTTTATCAAAATCATTTTTCAGCTGACTTTTCTCATTTTCAGCTGGGTCTACTCAACTGTTATAGCCAGTTGTGCAATTTTAAGAATTTTAAAATCTTTTAACAACTAATTTAGAGACGTGTAGATCAAGATCTTCAGACATGTCTGAGCTAAAATATTTTGAAGTTTATGGTTCAGATGTTACCTCTTCATTAGCAAAGCTGGACATTAAGCAGTTGTGGTCATCATCCTCATCATATAGAACCCACTGCATGATTCCACATTATCTAGCATCTGATTCTCTCCAATAAGAGCTTTCCTCTTGTCTTCTCTTTTGCCCATGTCCTTATTGTTGTCATCTTTCTTGAGGTCAGGGCAGTCATATTGGATATTCCACCTTCCAGCTCCCAGCTTTTTGGTTCCTTCTGGAATTCTCTTTGTAGTTCTTTTTGTATTTTGAGTACTTCTTTCTGAAGTTACTGAATCTCTGCATTATGAACACCATTTGTTCCTCAAAAATTTAAAGGACTTGGAGGGGTGACTTCAGTTAGGTTCTTTGCGGGGGACTCAGTTGCAAATGCGATTCCTTTTTCAGCTGGCTCATTAAATGATGAGCAAGTTAGTTCAAATTCAAATGCTTTGAGGTCTGAGAATAGCTCTTGGATCTTTAATTTGAGATCCTTTGATTCCCTCATGGCTATAACCTTCATGTTCCATTCTGGATTGATGGACCTTAATACTTTTAGAGCTATCTCTCGGTTTCCATAGGTTTTTCTAAGAGAGTTGATTTCATTGATAATTTCTGTGAACCTAGTATCCACATGATCAATTCTTTCTCCATTCTTCATTTTGAAATTGTCAAACTTTTGAGTAGCAATTGATAATTTATTTTCTTTGATCAGCTCAGTTCCCTTACACATTACTGTATGTGTCCCAGATTTCCTTGGCATTTTTTACCGTTCTTGATTTTTACCATGATGGCTTTATCAAAAGTTTGATATAGAATATCTCTGGCCCGATTTTAAGGTTGGCCAGATTTTTTTCCTCAATGGTCAGCTCTGATCTGGTCTTGGGAATCTGCTTCAATTTCCCAGTTTCGATTTCCTCACCAGATGAAAGGACCTTCTTCTATAATGCTGCACATCATCATGGATATAACACCCCCAATCCGCTCAGGGATATTACACGCCGTAGAACCTTTCCTCAAGGATCTATCAGGCTGGTAACAACAAACGAACAACTCGAAGATGCCTTTAAGGATACAATAACTCAGCAGACCGACTTGGTCTTTCAATAAAAACATACAACTCAATTACAATTCCTGCCCATGCAGGGGTCCAAATACAACAACTCCCGTACAACGGGGAAAAATTACTGCAGCGGAAAATAAAGTACAATTGAACCAATTATCAATGTACGGTTCCACATGTGATTAGTATCGATCATATTTCATCATCCTTCATGCCGACCCTGTGCCACGCTCCCGAAACTCCGAATGCACATGTACATCCACCCCCCGATTACTCAGGGGTTAGCAAAATTTCACTGTTTTGCTAGTGCAAGTACAAGTGCAAATACGAGCCATATAATTCAAGTTCCAAGAATAAAATAATCAGGGATCCTCAAAGATTCAAATACAACGAAACGAATACTTCCCGAGGCAAGAGTTTGAGTAAAACTTTCCAAATCCAAAAGATCACAAATAACGAGAAAGGTTTGCAAAATGGTTTAAAATACCCTCGGGAGTTTTAATAGAAAACAATTTAGGATTATCAAATCCTTATCTTTCCAAAAATCAACAGGGGTCACAGCCCAAAGGTTTTGTTTTCACACATAGAAAACCGACAATAATTTACAGGGCCAAAACACAAGTCACATGTCCTCGACGGACATAAAATCAACACGGCATAATCACACCCAAGCATCGCCTAGGACCGGGACGAAGCCACGAATCCCACTCGAGACCTCTAAGGACCCTCCCGATCTGGCCATAATCATAAAACAAATCACGTACACACATCACCTAGGACCGGGATGAAGCCACGAATCCCACTGGAGGCCTCGAAGGACTCTCCCGAGCTGGCTAGCGAAACATAAGTCACATCTTTGGCACTCACGGTTGGATCAATCACTTGTTGCATCCTGACCACATGATCACATGCCATGTGTCACCATAGTTTTTATTAGGCTCTCACGGTTGGATCAATCGCTTGTTGCATCCTGGCCACATGATCGCATGCCATGTGCCACCGTAGGCCCCGCCTGTTGCTACCCAAAATATTATCCGGAGATAGATATTGCTGGAATGGATGGATAGCAAAAAAATGCGAGAACACTTCCGTGAGAAAGATAAATAACACAAGATTTGCCGGGGTTGTTAGTTCCGGGCTTGAATGCTCTCGCGAAATATTATTAATACCAATATTCGGGGATACAAGTACTAATGTAAGAATACAATTACAGTGAGTGTAAAGATTCTTGTTATCTTAGCTAGTGAGCGTGTAGATTGACGGAAGAACCAGATATGATGCCCTGTGAGTTCTTGTAACAGCGGGGATGAACTGTGGCGGCGGTGAGAGATCGACAGTCTCTCACGGCGTATCTTAGCAGTATGCTCGAGCTCCTGGGCTTATGAATCTCTTGGAATTTGCCTTGTGGAGACTTCTTGCCTCTGCCTATCGTCTTCTGGACGAGAGATTATGAGAGAGAAATCTTGAGGTAGATTACGGCGAGAAAGCTGGGAGCTTGATGGTATATGTGTTCTTCTGTATTTCTATGAATGAATTCGGAATATAAGTGAAAGAGTTGGGAACCTTTTTCCAGTAGGAGGAGGTTCTCTATTTATAGGACTTGGATATGCCGGGCGATCGCCTTTGCTGTATTATAATAAGCGGGTGATCGTCTTTTAGCACATGGGCTTGTTCCCTTAAAGTCTCATGGCCGGGCAACAACAGACGGTCCAATGGGGAGCCTGCACGCGTCCTGAGTCGCTGTCACGGGCGGTCCCACTTCGTAACTTTCGGCGGACCTGTCAGTAGGTGAGGTAGGTGACAGGCTGGAGTCAAAGGTCTTGTCTGTCAGCGCCTTTTGTGGATCTGCACGTGGGTGCTGTTCTGAGATCCAGTCTTCGATGACTTTGCCGGGCGATCGTCTCTGTTCGGGGCGTAGGTCGGCCGTCCTTAGCCGGGCACTAGAGTCGATCGCCTGATGCCAAAGGGCAATCGCCTTGGGAGTCGATCGCTAGGTACCTGACGGTGGGCTGGTATCTTCGATTAGGCGAGTTAGCCATAGTTTGATTGGTGTGGACTCGGTCGCTCGGCCTTGTAGTCGATCGCCTATCGAGTCGAATAAATCTCGATACAACAATTGCCCCCCAGCTTGCTCCTATGTTGGAAACGTGGGGTGAGGTGGTTCTGTTGGCGATCGCTGAACTTCGACGAGCGACTCTGCGTTGCACTGAACTGGCGATCGTCTTTGAGCTGATAGATTCTGAGTTTGGACGACCTGGTTGGCGGCTTAACTGCGCGGGAAATGGCAATGGGCGTGGATAAGTCTCTGCGCACGTGTCGGGCTTCTGTTGGAGGATATCAACGGTCATTAATGACTCCTCGACTGACGCGTCCTTGAAAAGACGCGTACGCGGGTCTCGAGGGAGTCAATAAATGCGATGGCTGCACTTCCGACCCCTGAGATTCTTCTTAATTGCACAGGAGTCCTTTTCGCCTCCTATAAAAGGACGTGAGGACGTAGCGTCAAAACTCTTACTCGCTTCATCACTGGAGAAAGAAGGACTTTGTTGAAGAACGCTTCTGAGAGACTCGACTGCCGATTGTCGATCAATTTCATCTTTGGGTAAGAAAAAATCCTTTTCTCCTTTCTTTCTTTGAGAATAGCTGGAACGTCATCATCACATGGAGTGGGTACCAGTTCCGCCGCCGGGACATCGACTGTCCGGGGAGGACCTTCTTTTGAATTCCACCTGAAGACGGCCGCTGAGGCTATTCGGGCCGGAATTGACCCTACTGAAATCGAGGCTTTATTTAATGAAGCCGACGTCGCTAAGGAAGCGGCTGCTGAAGACAAACGATCACAGATGGAGAGAGATCTGGCGATTAGGGCCTACTGGGAGTAGCATAGTGCTTTCGGCCGGGCCTATCTGGCTTTTGCTGAGATTATGGAGAAGTTGGCCGGTCCGTCTCCAAGATTCGATTTCCGGGATTACTCGATCGCCTACCCTTACCAGTTTGCCAAACGGTCGCAGTTCCGGGCTGCGCAGCAATCTCTGTGGTCGCTTGGCCAAATCATGAGTTCGGCGACCACGAAAGACCTGGACGTCTGGAGGACGAGGTTCCACGTTCCTTCAGATGTGGATATACTTGTGCTGGCGGAGAATGAGCGAGCCGATCAACCTCCGATGGGTATGGTCGCCGTGAATGAGGCGATTATGGAGGTCGGGCTGCGCTTCCCTCTATCTTTTGCTGTCTCCCACCTGCTGTCCGCTTGGAACGTGGCGCCACTTCAGCTGACACCGAACGCTTGGCTCCAGATAATCTGCACTCTCACTCTGTTGGGCGGTCACCGTCAGACACCTCCTTCGCCGTCGAGATGAACCACTTGTTCAAGCCGACGGCCTGTAAAGGGTCGGAGGTCACCATATTCAGGGCCGATCTGGTCGGGTAATCCTCGGAGTCCCGAATAATGCGCGGGGCGATCCGACGAAGTGGTTCTGGGTCGCCGGCGCGTGGAGGGCTTCTGCGAGCGACAATCCTTCGGGCAAGCTGGAGATCCCTACTGAGTTTCAGGAGAGGAATCTCGGTAAGGGTTTAGACTCTCCCTTCGTTCGGATGTGTTCTGAACTGATCTAATTTGATTTCGGTTTTGCAGGTTTTCATATTCCGGCGATCGAGGAGCTGCCCTTTGATTTCCTGGTTGTCTGGGAGCGGATACGGAGCTTGTCGGACGACGACCTTGACGCTAGCCAGATCAATAAGGAGAGTCGTTGGTTGTCGGCTCGGCTATTCCATTTCCTGAGACATCTCTCGGTACTAGGTATGAGTTTCTGCGACCTTCACTTTCTAGGCGATCGCCTTACTTAAGGAAAATATCTAACTGTTGACCGATCGTCTTAACTGTAGAGGTTCGCTTTTCTCGCTTTTTGGAGCCCCCACCGGAGATCGCCATGTCGAATCCTGGAGTTCTGGGCTGTCTTCGCCACAAGAAGTCGTCTTGGGCCCCACCTGTTGCGCTGCCAATTATTCTGGAGGCGGAGCCCCACATGGAGCCGATCGCGGCTGAGGAGGGAGCTCCGGAGGAGGGGCTTCGAACGAATCGCAAAAGGCCGAGGCCGGAAGAAACTCCGGTTCTTGCCCCCGCCAATGAGGTGCCGATCGCCGCGCCTCCGATCACCGTTCTCTCTCCGGAGAATGAGCCGCCCTCTGCGGCTTTTATGCGAGAGATGGCGATCGCTGACGCTGAGACTCCTCGAGGGAAACCGTATTTCAGTCGCGACCCCGACAGGGCTGAGAGGTAGATTGCATTTTTGAGTTGAAACTTGCATTTGCGTAGGAGTTGTGTTAACTTTGTTGTTTTGATGCAGGATCCGTCGCACAGATCCATCTTGCCCGCCGATGGTGTTGGATTTCTTAGCGAGCGGATCTCCTCGCCAGTCCTGTGACATCCCGCAATACGTCAGCAAGGCCGCTTCTGCTCTACCGAAGGCCTGGACGACCGATCTAGATGCGATTGCTCGTCAGCGATCGGGGAGTACGATGCAGGCTGTTCTCGCCCTTTCTCTCCAGACGGCGACCATGGCTGTCGAGGCTGCGCAGGAGTTTGAGGGGCGACCTTCCACTATTCACCTGCAGGGGGATCTCGAGGCGGCTCGGAAAGAGAATGCCGAGTTCACCGACAAGATCGCGACTATGGAGGACTCTTTGGAGGCAGCCAAGCGGGCGAGCCAAGAGCTTGAGCTGGCGAGGAAGGAAGCCGAGATGTCTCGTTTGGTGGTTGACCGATTCCGGGACAGGATGACGAATGCCGTCCGGGCGCAGAAGGTTGCTGAGGCGGAGGCCGATCATCAGAAGGTGACGATCGCTCGGTTGACTAGCGAGCTGGCGGAGTCGAGGGAGAAGATATCTGCGAGGGAGGTCGAGCTCCAAGGGTCGCAACACGCGATGGCGGAGCTGAAAGGGGAGGTAGAGGCGACCAAGGCCAATCCCTTCCTTAACTTGGAGTTTGTCAGCGAGTTTGCCTATTATATGGCGTTCGCTGACTCGATCCGGGCTGCCAAGAAGGGAAGGCTGGAGGTCGGCCCTCTTGCCGAGAATTTCAAGGCGTATGCGCTGGAGCATCCTCTCCATCCTCCTTTCTCCTTGCCGATTTTGGATCTCTCGGAGCTTGGCGTGGATCTGAGCTGGTATCCGACTCCGACGAACCTCGTTCATCCTGACGCTCCGGAGGACGGGGAGGCCGCTCCGGAAACTGGTGAAGGGTCGCAGGTCAAGCCGACGGCTGAAGGCGAAGGCTAGGCGGGGGCCTGAGGCTCTTCACTCTTGCTTGTTTGTTTTAGCTTTTTGTCTCGTAGTTTGTAGTCTTCTCTTTGTAGCATTTTGGCCTTCGGGCGACCATGTATTTTGATCCTTCTAGCAATGAAATGAATGTTTGATTTTCTGACTTGTCACTTGAATGATTGCTATTTTTGAGTCTTTGTTTGACTTTGTACAAATCTGTGAGGAGAGATCATTGCGAGTGTATTTCCAAATGAATTGATAAACTCATAAAGATAACTTTTACAACAAATTCGATCACTGCACAACATCTGAAAGATGGCGATCTGAAAAATGGCGATCTCCGTATGTGGTTGAATAGGGACGATCGTCGTATAGGTGGTCCGCACTCTTCCCCCTTGTTTTTATTCACTTAGTGTAAGTAAGGGGATGAAAATAATTTGTTGAGTGAGCGGTCTTCAACTTTGTCGAATCCTCGAGGACGGTCGTCCGTCTTGAGGAACCGTACACGATCGCGGAGTTCGATGGACCGACTCCATGACCATGTCTTGTGTGCGAACGACATTGTCTGTCTCGCGACTCATTTTATTGTGAGGGTCCTCTGTTAGGCTGCACCTCGCCTCGTATTTAAACAAAGGGCGTGCGGTCTTGGTCTAGAGGAGTCCTTGCGCGGGGCAGCGTCAGATGATTCAACTCCACGCCCGCGGCTTGTTAGCTCTGCTTCCACCTCGGTTTGCCATGACGATGGCGACCCTCGACGGTGTACGTTGAGACGGGGGTAGTGACGCGTCGCATTGTCCGGGTTCACCATGTTGAATGATGAACCTTTGAGGGCGGGTGATCGTGTCCACTGATTAGTTTTGGAGGGCCCTCAGACTACGCCGGCCTCGTATTTAAACAAAGGGCGGGCGATCTTGACCCAAAGGGACCTTGCATGGCCTAAGCAGTCGGTTCTATCGACCACCAGGACCATGGCTGCACTCTTCTACCTCGGATCGTCATGTAGATGCCGACCTTCGACGGTACGCGCAGCGGGGAGGCGATCTCGTGCCTTAGTCCATCACGTTAGATGGTGAACTGTAGATGGCGAACGAGTCCTCCAGTTTCTTCAATGAGGAGGGAGATCGGGGAGAGACTTCTGAGGTTCCCTTCTCTTGATTGAAGCATGTAGAGACGATCGCCGAGGTTGATCTAGGGGTTGGCTCGTATGAGCTTCCCAACCTGTTTGTGTTCGACTCGGACGATCGTGTATAGAGATTGATAGGGGCTTCGGCTAAGCCAATAAGTTGTCCAACTTGCCCTCCTCGAACAATCTCCAGAGCTGTTTGAGGAGGTCGCGGCATTGGTTGGTGCTGTGGCCGGGACTCTTATGGTAGGCACAATATTGATTGTTGTCCAGGTGACCGTGGTCCCTTATCGCCTTTGGCTTGTTTAGCGGTTCGTGCCCCTTGATGGCATAGAAAATGTGGGCCGGAGTTCGGTTGAACGTATGGCGGAGATGGGCCTCCATGTCCTCGAAGGCCTTGAGATCTCCGGGTGGCTTGGCGATCGCCTTCTTTGTTTTGGCGATCGCCATCTTTCGGACATGAGGTGGCATTTTCTCACCTAGGTGGAGGGTGAGTAGCATTTTCCTGGCCAGAAAGTCGGCAGCCTTAGCACGGAAGATCGCGTAGGTTGGGGGAATATCCTTGGTGAGATGTCTAAACATGCGTGAATGACCGTAGAATCCCCCCAGGACCTAATAGAGAGCGAGCTCGTCACTGAGGATGATTTCGTCTTCTCGGTCGATGTAATCTGCATCGGTTTCGTCTTTCCCCTGCATGATTTTCATCATGCGGTGGGGGCCTTCCGGTTTGGCGACCTTGGTGGCGAAGTATGATGTGAAGTCATTCGCCAGTTTCTCAAAGGATATGATCGATCGTGGTGGTAGTGAGGCGTACCACCTATGGGCCAGCTCGCCCAATGTTAATGGGAAGATTCGGCACTTGGTCGCATCTGATGCCCCACACCCAGTCATGTAGATTCGGAATTTACTCAGGTGGGTTTCGGTGTCCGATCTCCCTTCATACAGAGGTGTTTTGGGAGGAGCGATCCTTGGTTGCACGGGGGCGAGCTCGATGTGGACCGCGTTGGCTCGGTCGGCCCGGTGATCTTTTTGCTGGCGCTTGCCCCAGTGTCCAAGAGTGCTTTCATCTCGTCGAGCTGGTGTTGCATAGCGGCCATCGCCGTGGCCTGGCTACTCGCGGCTCGGCGCTCGGAGCGGGAGCCGAGGCGATCGAGTACTGATCCCCTAGCGATCGGTGCGGGAGTCAGACGGCTGACCTGCGTTCGGCTGTGAGTTGGGTAGGCTGAACTTCTGGTGACGGATTCGGATTCCGTCTTTTCGTGGTTGGAAACAGAATGCCCCGGTCGTCAGGATGGGTCGTGCCCCAAGCGATTGAATACGGATCCGTCCGGTCGTGCGAGAGCCTTTTCTCGCAAATGGGGGCTTTTTGACGATCGCTCGCCCAGTAGCCCGTTGAATTTCCGTTTTCCCATGCGGCGGACGATCGAGGGAGTTATTGCGGGCGACGCGCATTGTAACACCCCAATTCACAAATGGGACATTACACGCCGTAGAACCCTTATGAGGTCTACCAGGCTAACACATGACACATAAACCACAATGGAATCCCAAAAAATGCGTTCAACAGTTAATAAGGCCGTGGCCTCGACCAAAACATTTTAACGAAGTACGTGAAACATAAAGTAAATACTAATACTTTGCCCACGCAGGGGACTTAAACCAAGTTTAAGAGTAAACAGTCTAACTCCAGTACTCGACAATGCAATGACAAAACATAACATACGGACTCGAGCCACATCATCATGCCAGCCCATCCTTTGTGTGCGCATTCCGTGCCAGCTCCTCAGCTCGACCACTACCTGAAATGCATAAGACGCATTTCCCCCATTTAAGGGGTTAGCATTCGAATAGCTAGTGCAAGTACACAATTACACAATATTATATACATACACGATTCAACGCAAATGAATCGTTAGGAAAAATCATTTTGAGAATCAATATCCCATAATATCACATTTACACCAAAACGGTAAATAATCAAGTTTTCCACATCACAAATATCCACGCTTGGTAACTCGCGACCGTACCCATTAGTATCGGCCCCCAGAGGTCCCGTCAAACCGTCCCCAGGTGAGAAACCACTGCCGCGGCCGTACCCATTAGTATCGGCTCCCAGAGGTCCCGTCGAACCGTCCCCAGGTGGAAGATCATCAACACACGCACCCAAGTCCACTTCCGTGGCCGTACCCATTAGTATCGGCCCCCAGAGGCCACATGCCATCCCCAGGTGGAAGAGTAACAATCACATTCATTCAATAATACAGTTTACATCATCCGCATCAAATCCGTACACACATAATGAAATATAATGCATGTACTTGCCTGATTAATACGACGTGAAGGAAAACGGTGAACGGAAAGGTTTTGGCCCGAATAACCTTCACAAATCCGATCCTAACACAATAACGATGAACAACTAATCTTAAAATTACGAAAATGTTGGAATACATCCTAGTTCTACCCGCTGCAACCATTAGTCGAACATAACTTGGGTATCGTCGACTATAAGTGACGAACAATGGAGAACTTGGAGTTTAAAATCACAAATCATCAATAAAACGAAGGCTTACAAGTACATGATCGAAGTCTAGCAATAATCCAATGATAATTCGGACCAAGGGAGTCAAATCCCATGAAATCCCCAAAATTTCCCCAAAATCTCAAAACAAGGGTTTCGGGGATTCTTACCTTGATTCAGATGGTAGAAAGTGTTAGGAACTTGAAGAATTCACGCAAGGAATGCACGGACGGTAGTGGATGGTGATGTTCAGTCGAAATCGGCCCTAGCCCTCGTCTGGAATCGCTCAAAGCCGAGAAGGATGAGAAATGATGGAAAAATGACGAAGTTGACTGCTGCTGTCCTATTTATATTAAACAGACTTAGTGCACGCTACGCACAAGCATTAGCGTGCGCTAACGGGGCGTGGAAGAACAGTCTGCCTACTGTCCTCCAGTTAGCAGGCTAACGTGATTAGCGTGCGCTAATGCTTGGAATTAGCGTGCGTTAATCGCCAATTAGCGTCGCTTACCGGTCCAAGATCAGCATCGAACCTACCGTCTGCATCACTGAAATCGTTAGCACACGCTACAAACCCCAGGTTAGCGTACGCTAACCACACAGTGATAGCGCACGTAAGTAATTCCGGAGTAGCGTGCGCTACTCAGCAAAGCCCAAGATCGATCAAGACTTCACGCTAACAAAGACAAAAATATCGAAACACGAATCAAGACCAACATCCGGAAACATAAACACGGAATATTTAAGATGACAAAGCTGAGCGTTGAAAGAGAATATAATTCCGATCATCAAAGAGTCCGTAATGCAACAAACAAAGTGAAATTCCCTAAACTTTTGGGAAATTACAAAAATGGCCCAAGTGCCTGAAAATCATGATACGACGTCGGATTAACAAACCGAAAGTTTCAACACGACTAACTCAACCATACAAACTTATGCAAACCAAGAAACAATGAAAACGAACGAGTTTTACGAGAATCGAACGTACATGCGATAAGATATAATTCAAGATGAAATTATGCAAAAACATCCCCGAAACTCGTCCAAACGGAAAATCTCCAAGAACAAAATAGGTTCAGAATTTAAAAATGGTAACAAGCGAGTCATCTGAAACGAACATATACCAAAAATAGAAATTACCAAAAATAGAAGGTACGGATATTACATTCTCTCCCCCTAAAAATAAGTTTCGTCCCGAAACTTACAACGCGAATATCTCAGGATATCTCGACCGCATACTCTCTTCCGTCTCCCATGTGGCTTCCTCGGATCCATGCCTCGACCATTGAACTTTAACCAAAGGAATGGTTTTATGACGAAGTTGCTTCACCCGACGCTCTAAAATCTGAATCGGCCTCTGCTCGATGGTATTGTCGGGTCCTAATTCGATCTCTCCAAAATCAATAATATGGCTAGGGTCCGGTACGTACTTCCTAAGCTGGGAAACATGAAATACGTTATGCACGTGACTCAAGGACAGCGGCAAGCCTAACCGGTAGGCAAGCTCTCCAACTCTCTCTAAAATCTCAAACGGTCCAATATATCTCGGACTAAGTTTACCCTTCCTACTAAGCCAGAACTCCCTGTGTCGGCGACACCTTAAGCAAAACATGATTTCCCACCTCAAACTCCAACGGCCGGCGACGCGTATCGGCATAAGACTTCTGCCGACTCTGGGCCGTCAATAATCTATCGCGAATCAGAGAAATCTTCTCTCTCGTCTGAACTACCATATCGGGCTCGGTACCAATCAGCTCGGACGCATCGTCCCAACAAAACGGCGATCTGCACCTCCTCCCATACAATGCCTCAAATGGTGCCATTTTGATCGAGGCATGCCAACTATTGTTGTACGTGAAGTCGATCAATGGCAAGTGCGACTCCCAATCATCCTTCCAATCTAAGGCACAGGCTCTCAACATATCCTCCAACGTCTGGATCGTCCGCTCTGACTGTCCATCAGTCTGAGGGTGGTAAGACGTACTGAGTCTCAACTCAGTCCCCAAAGCTCTATGAACGGCCTACCAAAAATGTGATATAAACCGGCCATCACGATCCGAAAAAATACTCTTAGGGGTCCCATGTAACCTCACGATCTCCGAAATAAACACTCGTGCTAGTCTCTCTAGCCCCCAAGTCTCTTTAATACCCATGAAATGAGCTGATTTGGTTAGTCAATCAACAATAACCCAAATCACGTTCATTCCAGTCCGAGTCCTAGGCATCCCGGTAATGAAATCCATAGAGATGTCTTCCCATTTCCATTCTGGAATGGGAAGTGGTCGTAGCAACCCCGCGGGTCGCTGATGCTCAATCTTAACCTGCTGACAGGTCAAACACTTCGCCACAAACTCGCTAACGTCCTTCTTCAAATTGCCCCACCAATAGTTACTCCTCACATCCTTGTACATTTTGCTCGTACCAGGATGTACGGAATAAGGCGTAGTATGAGCCTCACTCAAAATCTTCTGCCTCAACTCAATGTCATTCGGTACATATAATCTGCCGCGAAATCTCAGAACGCCATCATCCTGAACTACAAATCCAGGGGCTTTCCCCTTCCTCACATCCTCCCTCAACTGGACCAAACATGGATCATCATCCTGCTTCGCCTTGATATCACCTGTCAAGGACGAAGTGATCTCTAACGCACATAACTGACCCTGAACTCTCTGAACCCAAACCTCGATATTCTGACAAATCAAATCCCACTGGATCCTGCTCTGTGGCGTAAGTACCTCTAACATTTGTAATGCCATCGGCCTCCGGCTCAACGCATCAGCCACTACATTAGCCTTACCTGGATGATAAAGTATCTCGAGGTCATAATCTATAATTAGCTCTAACCACCTACGCTGCCTCATATTCAACTCTTTTTGACTGAAGATATACTTCAAACTCTTGTGATCTGTAAATATCTTACACGACGACCCATAGAGATAATGCCTCCAGATCTTTAAGGCGAAAACGACCGCAGCTAACTCCCAATCGTGTGTGGGGTAATTCGCCTCATACGGTTTCAACTGGCGGGACGCATAAGCGATAACCCTATCTCTCTGCATCAAAACACATCCGAGCCCAAGGCCCGAAGCATCACTATACACTACGAAATCCTCTTTCCCCTGAGGCAATGCTAAAATGGGTGCAGTAGTCAAACGTCTCTTTAACTCGTCAAAACTATCCCGCTTGGCCTCACCCACTCGAACTTCCGAAGCTCGGAGCAACTGAGCGAGTGGTCTAGCGATCTTAGAAAATCCCTCAACAAATCTACGGTAGTATCCGGCAAGACCCAGAAAACTCCTCACCTCCTACACATTCTTAGACGGCTCCCATGCCATCACTGCCTCTATCTTCTGCGGGTCTACCCGAACCCCCTCTGCTGAAATCACATGCCCTAGGAACATCACTTCCTCGAGCCAAAACTCACACTTAGAGAACTTCGCATATAACTGCTCAGCTCTCAAAATGTCTAATACAATCCGGAGATGTAAGGCGTGCTCCTCCCGACTCCGTGAATAGATAAGAATGTCATCGATAAAGACGACTACGAATTTATCCAGATACTCAATAAAAACTTTGTTCATCAACTGCATGAACACTGCTGGGGCATTAGTTATCCCAAAAGGCATAACCACAAACTCGTAATGGCCATATCTCGTCCGAAAGGCAGCTTTCGGTATATCGATGTCCCGAATCCTCAACTGGTAGTAGCCCGATCGCACATCAATCTTCGAAAAGACTGTCGCCCCCTGAAGCTGATCAAACAAATCGTCAATCTTGGGCAAAGGGTATTTATTTTTGATGGTTAACTTGTTTAATTATCGATAGTCGATGCATAAACGAAGCGATCCATCCTTCTTCTTAACAAAAAGTACGGGCGCACCCCAAGGCGATGCGCTCGGTCGAATATACCCTTTATCTAACAACTCTCCCAACTGGTTCTTCAACTCTAACATCTCCGACGGTGCCATACGGTACGACGCTCGAGAAATAGGGGCCGTATTCGGCTCAAGAACGATAGGAAACTCCATCTCTCACTGTGGTGGTAATCCCGGAAAGTCATCCGGGAATACGTCGGGATAATCACTAACAACTGGAATCGACGACATGTCAACCCCACCATCCTCCGCCTGCAGAGCGTAACACCAATAGCCGACACAACCCTGGTTCAGAAGTTTCATCGCCTTTAAGGCGCTAATCACACTCCCCGATCTCCCCGGCTTACAACCGACGAGAGTATGCTCGGTGCCGTCCTCGGACACTATCGAGATGGTACGAGTCCGATAGTTCATGATAGCACCGTGACGATCCAACCAATCGTCCCCGAGGATCAAATCCTCACCCTTAAGGTCTATAACAATGAGATTCGAGGGCCAATCCCGGCTCCTGATCCTCACTGGGCAATCCCTAACCTCCCGGTCCCCAACCATACGATCCACGCTGGGCGTACCCACTATAAATGGTTCACACTCAAACAAGCAGTCAAAACCAATACGACTCACACAGTCCGAAGCAATGAAGGAGTGGGTAGCACCCGAATCAAAAAGCACTGAAACTGGATGAGAAATGATCTGAGTGGTACCCGACGCCACCGGAATGTCTGTCTCCTCTATGCGCCTCATCTGATACAATCGGGGGTGAACTGAACCCGAACTAGATGCTGCATGGCGATCCGGCTGACCCCGACCCTTACCACGGCCCGAACTCTGCGGAACATGAGTAGCTGTAGTGCTGTGATCCCTCTGATCGGTAGTGGTAGTCGGAAATCTAGCGGCCCTAGTGGCCCTCTCACAATGAGCTGCCCGATGCCCGGTCTGTCCGCAAGTAAAGCAAGCAACTAACGGAAATGGGCAATCCTTCACAACGTGCTCAGGCTGGCTGCAATTAAAACAAACTCTCCCGCCAGGTGCAACAGACTGGACTGAACGGTTACCCTGAGATCCACCGGCCTGATGAAACGGCCTCTTCTCCGGTGTAGGAGCAGAACGAGACCTCGAAAACTGACCACCCTTACTGGCCGAGAATCTACCGGTAGTCTTCTGCTTCTTAGCTTCTGAAACTGACTCTGATTCCGGGACGGCCATCTCGATCGCTAGAGCGCGATCCTGTTATTCCTTCAAAGTGGCACACATGAGCGGTGCCATACTCTGCCTGATGTGCAGCTTCATGCGCATATTGAAGTAACGGATTTTATCGGCCTCTGTCCTCACCTGATCTCTCACAAAACCCAACTGCTGATTGTAAGAGATAATGGCCTGCGAAATCAGCACATCCTGAGGTGTGGCAGTGAAGAACTCCATAATTCTGCATTCTTTGACTGGCGACGGACAATATTCTGCTTCCATAGCAGCCCCGAACTCCTCCCAAGTAGCCCGACGGTCTCTGGGCGCAACAGCCTCCCACCATTCCGCAGCTTCCTTATCCAGGAGGTACTGGGCAATATGTACCCTCCTGTCTTCGGGGACAAGCTACGGCATCGAAGGTCCTGGACAACTGGAAAAGCCGATTCTCCCAACAGAGGGAGTCAGAAGATCCGGAGAAACAAGGAGGGTGCATCTTAGACACCGTCTGAAGCCACTTACTAGCTTCCTCTTTAGGTGTCGGGGGCGGATTCTGGCGTCCACCCTGAGCTATCTGAGCAAGCTGGGCTACTAACTGCTGAAGTACGGCAGTAGCCCCGGCGTCGACATTATTACCCGACGATAGATCCTGACTGACTGACATATCCTGCTGCCCGTCAGAGCTTAGAGGTAGAGTGCTCGGCACTAACTGAGAGGCCGAATCTGCAGAGGACTGAGAAAGCGAAACTTCCTCATTAATAGCACCCCGTCCGCGGCCTCGGCCGCGTCCCCTAGCTGGTCAACCACGACCTCTCAACATACTGAAGAAAATATAAGAACGAACAAGATCATATAGGTTCACAGTTTACAAGGTTGGTATCACAATTCACAATCCCATACAACGCAAGGAAACGAATTTTAGAAAATAAGAGTTCGAGGAGACTTACAGCCACGGGTCGCACGAAAAGATGGTAGCATGATGATATTTGGCTCAACGACTGACTCTAACGACACAACTTACAGACCCAAAATTAACCGACAGCCTAGGTATTCAAAACCAAGGCTCTGATACCATAAATGTAACACCCCAATTCACAAATGGGACATTACACGCCGTAGAACCCTTATGAGGTCTACCAGGCTAACACATGACACATAAACCACAATGGAATCCCAAAAAATGCATTCAACAGTTAATAAGGCAGTGGCCTCGGCCAAAACATTTTAACTAAGTACGTGAAACATAAAGTAAATACTAATACTTTGCCCACGCAGGGGACTTAAACCAAGTTTAAGAGTAAACAGTCTAACTCCAGTACTCGACAATGCAATGACAAAACATAACATACGGACTCGAGCCACATCATCATGCCAGCCCATCCTTTGTGTGCGCATTCCGTGCCAGCTCCTTAGCTCGACCAGTACCTGAAATGCATAAGACACATTTCCCCCATTTAAGGGGTTAGCATTCGAATAGCTAGTGCAAGTACACAATTACACAACATTATATACATACACGATTCAACTCAAACGAATCGTTAGGAAAAATCATTTTGAGAATCAATATCCCAGAATATCACATTTACACCAAAACGGTAAATAATCAAGTTTTCCACAACACAAATGTCCACGCTTGGTAACTCGCGACCGTACCTATTAGTATCGGCCCCCAGAGGTCCCGTAGAACCGTCCCCAGGTGAGAAACCACTTCCGTGGCCGTACCCATTAGTATCGTCCCCCAGAGGTCCCGTCGAACCGTCCCCAGGTGGAAGATCATCAACACACGCACCCAATTCCACTTCCGTGGCCGTACCCATTAGTATCGGCCCCCAGAGGCCACATGCCATCCCCAGGTGGAAGAGTAATAATCACATTCATTCAATAATACAGTTTACATCATTCGCATCAAATCCGTACACACATAATGAAATATAATACATGTACTTGCCTGATTAATACGACGTGAAGGAATACGGTGAACGGAATGGTTTTGGCCTGAATAACCTTCACAAATCCGATCCTAACAAAATAACGATGAACAACTAATCTTAAAATTACGAAAATGTTGGAATACATCCTAGTTCTACCCGCTGCAACCATTAGTCGAACATAACTTGGGTATCGTCGACTATGAGTGACGAACAATGGAGAACTTGGACTTTAAAATCACAAATCATCAATAAAATGAAGGATTACAAGTACATGATCGAAGTCTAGCAATAATCCAATGATAATTCGGACCAAGGGAGTCAAATCCCACGAAATCCCCAAAATTTCCCCAAAATCTCAAAACAAGGGTTTCGGGGATTCTTACCTTGATTCAGATGGTGGAAAGTGTTAGGAACTTGAAGAATTCATGCAAGGAATGCACGGACGGTAGTGGATGGTGATGTTCAGTCGCAATCGGCCCAAACCCTCGTCTGGAATCGCTCAAAGCCGAGAAGGATGAGAAATGATGGAAAAATGACGAAGTTGACTGCTGCTGTCCTATTTATATTAAACAGACTTAGCGCACGCTACGCACAAGCATTAGCGTGCGCTAACGAGGCATGGAAGAACAGTCTGCCTACTGTCCTTCAGTTAGCGTACGCAGGATAACATGATTAGCGTGCGCTAATGCTAGGAATTAGCGTGCGTTAATGCTGAATTAGCGTATGCTACCTGGTCCAGTACCAAAGTACGGAACCTACTGTCCAGACCGCTGAAATCGTTAGCGCACGCTACGAACCCCAGGTTAGCGTACGCTAACCACACAGTGATAGCGGACGCAAGTAAGTCCGGAGTAGCGTGCGCTACTCAGCAAAGCATTCAAGATCGCCAAGACTCACGCTAACAAAGACAAAAATATCGAAACATGAATCAAGACCAGAATCCGGAAATATAAACACGGAATATTTAAGACGACAAAGCTGAGCGTTGAAAGAGAATATAATTCCGATCATCGGAGAGTCCGTAATGTAACAAACAAAGTGAAATTCCCTAAACTTTTGGGAAATTATAAAAATGGTCCAAGTGCCCGAAAATCATGATACGACGTCGGATTAACAAACCGAAAGTTTCAAAACGACTAACTCAACCATACAAACTTATGCAAACCAAGAAACAACGAAAACGAATGAGTTTTACGAGAATCGAACGTACATGCAACAAGATATAATTCAAGATGAAATTATGCAAAAACATCCCCGAAACTCGTCCAAATGGAAAATCTCCAAGAACAAAATAGGTTCTGAATTTCAAAACGGTAACAAGCGAGTCATCCGAAACGAACATACACCAAAAATAGAAATTACTAAAAATAGAAGGTACGGATATTACACGCATGCTCTCCGTCGCTCCTCTAGGATGGCCATAGCCTCCTCGATCTGTTCCTCGGTTTGGAACTGGTCGAGTGAGAGGTTGGGGCCATCTTTCAGGTTGCCGCGGCTTCCCCCGGTCGTCGGCTGGGGTTCGGATTGGGCTGGGATATGGTGTCCGGAGGTTCGGAGAGTGGCTCTCTTCGATGTACCGGCGGATGTCATGATTCTGAAGGTTTTCTTTGAAGCGCAGTGAGTGTCACTTCAAGTATATGCCCCGAGAAAAGTGAGTGTTCTTTGGGATGGTAGGAATGAAAAATGAAGGTATAGATGCCCTTCCTCTAGCGCCAATTGTTGCTACCCAAAATATTATCCGGAGATAGATATTGCTGGGATGGATGGATAGCAAACAAATGCGAGAACACTTCCGTGAGAAAGATAAATAACACAAGATTTGCCGGGTTTGTTAGTCCCGGGCTTGAATGCTCTCGCAAGATATTATTAATACCAATATTCGGGGATACAAGTACTAATGTAAGAATACAATTACAATGAGTGTAAAGATTCTTGTTATCTTAGCTAGTGAGCGTGTAGATTGCCGGAAGAACCAGATATGATGCTCTGTGAGTTCTTGTAACAGCGGGGATGATCTGTGGCGGCGGTGAGAGATCAACAGTGTCTCCTGGCGTATCTTAGCAGTATTCTTGAGCTCTTGGGCTTATGAATCTCTTGGAATCTGCCTTGTGGAGACTTCTTGCCTCTGCCGATCGTCTTCTGGACGAGAGATTCTGAGAGAGAAATCTTGAGGTAGATTCTGGCGAGAAAGCTGGGAGCTTGATGGTATATATGTTCTTATGTATTTCTGTGAATGAATTCGGAATATAAGTGAAAGAGTTGGGAACCTTTTTCCAGTAGGAGGAGGTTCTCTATTTATAGGACTTGAATATGCCGGGCGATCTCCTTTGCTGTATTATAATAAACGGGCGATCATCTTTTAGCACATGGGCTTGTTCCCTTAAAGTCCGTGGCTACTGCTGGCAGCCAGCTGTATGGTCCAATGGGGAACCTACACGCGTCCTGGGTTGCTGTCACGAGCGGTCCCACTTCGTAACTTTCGGCGGACCTGTCAGTAGGTGAGGTAGGTGACAAGCTGGAGTCAAAGGTCTTGTCTGTCAGCGCCTTTTGTGGATCTGCACGTGGGTGCTATTCTGAGATCCAATCTTCGATGACTTTGCCGGGCGATCGTCTCTGTTCGGGGCATAGGTCGGCCGTCCTTATCCGGGCACTAGAGTCGATCGCCAGATGCCAAAGGGCGATCGCCTTGGGAGTCGATCGCTAGGTACCTGACGGTGGGCTGGTATCTTCGATTAGGCTAGTTAGACATAGTTTGATTGGTGTGGACTCGGCCTCTCGGCCTTGTAGTCGATCGCCTATCGAGTCGAATAAATCTCGATACAACACCGCCCACATCCATTCATTCACACACAGCACAATACAACACATATATTCAAACAATTCACCCAGAGGCATCAAACACTTAGCAAAACCCCACGTCAAACCACAACGCACCGAAATGAAATAATATACGTCCACACGCATTACCAAGTGCAACATCAACACCAAACAAATCCATAGAATTTACATAGTCATTCACAAACCACACCATTCACAAAACACGCGTGTTTTGAAAGCAAGCCTTTAACAATGCTAAACCGAATCTTTTGAAAGTTCAATTCAAACGACCAAACAACCACATTTAGATCATCACTAATTATTGTATCCATAAAACAAGAATTATATGGACAAGGTACTTGCCTCAAAACCATGAGCAAAGGAACCACGAACGGACACGGCTGAACCGGGAAGCTTCGAAACGCCCGATGCCATCGAAAAGGAAGACGACAACGAACGGAAGGGTTCAACATGGTTTATTCGCAAGAAACTCGACCCTAACATCATACAAAAATCAACGATCATACGAGAAAGAATAATCTTAGAACATCACAAAACCCCTCTATGACATTCTACCGGACACCTTCAAGGCGTCGATCAAGAACTCGACCAAAACAACAAATCGATACGGTCCAACCATGGAATAACAAGGTAAAGGATATAATACATCTAAATAATCATCAATCATCATAATCCTAAGTTAAATCGAATTAAATGGACGAAATCAACCAAAATACCCAAATTCCCCAAAACTAGATTTCTAGAAAATCTGACCTGATTCGCTCGATCAAGGGATGTTATGGGATGGATGATTGATGATATGAACTCCAAGACTTCATGGATTGATTTTCCAACAACATCTCTCCATGATAACCACACCTCCAGCCGCAGAAGAGAAGGAAAAGATTGAGAAAAATGGTGAAAAACCCACCTGCAGGGCCTTAAATATGCTGCCTGCCGACAGAGTTACGTACCTAACCGGCCAAGGGCTTACTATAACGCCCCAATACTTATTTAAATGCTATTTATTTTGCTAACGATCATGGATTTTGATTTTTTAATATTTACAGGTTGTCCGATACTTGGACCGATACGATCCTAGCATAAAATGAAGGACTTAAAAGGAAAAGATTTCATAATAAATTATAAGGATCATTTTTAGAATTTATGAAAGTGATTTCGAAAAGTTCCGACGATTTTGATACGATAAATTTTCATTACAAAACACTTATATTGCAAAAATAATATTAAATTATTTTATTATTATTATCGAAAATCCGTTCCGAGCATATCGAAGATTTAACTCCGAACGAGTCGGAAAATCGAATTTGGACAGGAAGGGGTCGAACCAGCCGAGCCAAGTTGACGGACATTCGCGGTCATCGCCGACACGCCTACCTACAATGCCGGTCAATGCCGAAGTTTCTCGGCTCGGATAAGGTCGCTCGATAAGGTCGGTCACGACCGACAGGCTTCTCGCCACCGTCGGATAAGGTCGCCCAATCGTCCGAAAGGTCGGTCACGACCGACAGAAGCTTCTCGGCCAGCTGTCCGGATAAGGCCTCCAGCTATCCAAGTAAGGTTGATTTTCAGCCGACTTTGAACCCCTATTTATACATGTTACCGAACGTTCCTTTGTACATATCACATATCAATTTGAAGATCTGGACCTCTACTATAAAACGCCCGTAAAATATTTCCCTTCCAAAAATTATAAAGGCTTCAAAAATCCAGATGAATATGGAACCTCAAATCTGACAGTTTTTCAAAGGTGTTTGATAAAAGTCCCCAAAGAGATTTCAGATTTTACATCAAGAATTTATGGCCGGAAATATGAAAAAGTATTTTCAAGTGCTAGGAGCAGCGTATCCGGGATCCAAGAAGGACAACCGAGCCAAATTCAAAGGAAGATATTTCAAGATTTCAGCAAACGAGGTGAGGTTATACTGTTTTAATATGTTACAGTCATCGTTGTGTCGTGTAACATGACGACCCGCGAGGGGTCGAAAGAATGAAAGAAATCCGAGATGAGTCTCACACAGATAAAAATGTTTTATGTGCATTACACAACATGATTTTGACGATTTATAAGCGTTTAATCTCACTGAGTATGCTCGCGCACTCACACCTCGTCATTTATGTTTTTCAGGCTAAGGAATCGACGAACGGGACAAGCAGAAGATGAATACATACTCCCAACACGATGAAGTTCTAAATAATAAAAGATGTTGTCGCCGTAATTGTTAATATTTTTACGAAACACTTGATGTTCTTCGACGAATATAATTTCAACGGACTATGTCCAAATATTTGATTTCGCATGTTTTTTTTAAAACTATACTGATGGTTGAATAAACGAGTTTTATTGAAGATTTACTTACTAAAATGCTTCCGCAAATACTCCGAAGTGGGACTATGTACGAATATTTGATTTCCCATGTATTTGCGGAAGCATTATAGTCAGTAAATCTTCAATAAAACTCATTTATTCAAACATCAGTACAGTTTTACAAAAACGTGGGAAATCAATTATTCGGACATAGTCCGTTGAAATTACGCTTGTTGAAGAACATCAATTTTTTCGTAAAAATAATAACAATTACGGCGACAACATCTTTTATTCTTTAGAACTTCATCGCGTTGGGAGTATGTATTCATCTTCTGCTTGTCCCGTTCGTCGATTCCTTAGCCTGAAAAACATAAATGACGAGGTGTGAGTACGCGAGCATACACAGTGAGATTAAACCCTTATAAATCGTCAAAATCATGTTGTGTAATGCACATAAAACATTCTTATCTGTGTGAGACTCGTCTCGGATTTCTTTCATTCTTTCGACCCCTCGCGGGTCGTCATGTTACACGACACAACTATGACCGTAACATATTAAAACAGTATAACCTCACCTCGTTTGCTGAAATATTGAAATATCTTCCTTTGAATTTGGCTCGGTTGTCCTTATTGGATCCCGGATACGCTTCTCCTAGCACTTGAAAATACTTTTTCATATTTCTGGTCATAAATTCTTGATGTAAAATCTGAAATCTCTTTGAGGACTTTTATCGAACACCTTTGAAAAATTGTCAGATTTGAGCTTCCTGATTCATCGGGCTTTTTGTCGCCATTATAATTTTTGGAATCGAAATACGTTACGGGCGTTTTATAGTAGAGGTCCAGAGCTTCAATTTGATATGTGATATGTACAAAAACACATCCTCTAACATGTATAAATAGGGGTCCAAAGTCGGCTAAAAATCAACCTTACTCGGACAGCTGGAGGCCTTATCCGGACAACTGGCCGAGAAACTTCTGTCGGTCGTGACCGACCTTATCCGGACAGATGGACAGCCTCATCCGGACAGCTGGCCGAGAAGCTTCTGTCGGTCGTGACCGACCTTATCCAGACAGCCTTATCCGGAGAGCGTCGAGAAACTTCTGTCGGCCGTGACCGGCAGCTGTTGGTAGGCGCGTCCGGCGGTGACCGGCAGATGTCCGTCAACTTGGCTCGGCCGGTTCGACCCCTTGCCCGTGTCCAAATTCGATTTTCCAACCTGTTACGGACTCGTCGGAGTTAAATGTTCGATATGCTCGGAATGGATTTTCGATAATAATAATAAAATAATTTAATATTATTTTTGCAATATAAGTGTTTTGTAATGAAATTTTATCGTATCAAAATCGTCGGAACTTTTCGAAATCACTTTTATAAATTCTAAAAATGATCCTTATAATTTATTTTGAAATCTTTTCCTTTCAAGTCCTTCATTTTATGCTAGGAACGTATCGGTCCAAGTATCGGACAACCTGTAAATATTAAAAAAAAAAAATCCATGATCGTTAGCAAAATAAATAGCATTTAAATAAGTATTGGGGCGTTACACTTACGTACGTAATCGGCCATGGCCGAGACACTGCCCAAAAATGCCGGCAGTGTTACGTACGTAACCGGCCAAGGCCTTACGTATGTAACCAGCCTTACGGCCATAACTGCCGAGCACTACCGGCCGTAACTCGGACAGTGCCGGCCTAGGCCCAACCTGCCCGGCCAAGACTCAGCCGGGACCAACTTCGACGGCCTGGACGACCCCGAAACCCAAACCTGAATACGAAACGAAGATACAGTTACGAAGTACTCGCAAAGACGAATTCGAGCACTAAGAGAACACACGATTCTCACCACCCGAAGGCTCAAATTCGACCACGGAAAGTAATTACCCCAAACTTTGGGAA
Organism: Orobanche coerulescens; assembly: GCA_033398695.1. Taxonomy (NCBI): domain Eukaryota; kingdom Viridiplantae; phylum Streptophyta; class Magnoliopsida; order Lamiales; family Orobanchaceae; genus Orobanche; species Orobanche coerulescens. Next base: position 126,544,455 of record CM065811.1, on the reverse strand, counting down.
ATTATGAAAATAGCCCAAAACGTCCGAAATACACGATACACGATCGAAACACCAAGTCGAAGCTCGAAACATGAATAATAACATTAAATGAACTTACGAGAAACTCGAAACAACAGTTTTGGACGAGATTCGCAAGAATCGAACTCGAGTGCGGAAAAACCGCTTAAGAACACAGAACTCAATAAAACGATACCGAAACGAACTCGGATGACAAAAAGTGCATAATTAAATACTCTCGAAATGACGAAACGATCACGAGCGAGTCGTCAAAATGGGCTCCCGCCAAAAAAAAAGAAAATTACCGAAATCCGAAATTGCGGGTATTACATTCTACCCTCCTTAAAAGAAGTTTCGTCCCGAAACTTAAAACAAGTAGGGAGAAGCAAAATCCTCGCCAGGAAAACTCGACGAGATACACAAAAACCGAAAACTTGTGCCCAACAACGAAACACTGCAAGAAACGCAAAGAGACATACGGCGTGAAAACACGCTCCACGACGACCAACACAACGCCACCGATAGAGACATAATAAAACCAACAAGTGACAAGCGTCATCAAACAGATAATACAACCAAGTCGATTATCCGAACAATCACAAAACACAAAGCACCCATTACAAGGAAACACGCACAATCAAGAAAACAGAAATAAACACACAAACGATCCACAAGGACAACCACAAACAATTCGGACTACGCCGAAGTCCTCAAAAACTACACTAGGCATTTCTGTGTCCTTTCGGAGCAGAGACGCAACCTCAATCCCCAAATCTCTCAGCTACCGTCTCGCAATGCACGGCTCGGTGACCCACTAGGCCACACTCGAAACAGTTGACTAACGGTGAACAACAATTCTTCGCAGTACGAGATCAGGCAACAACAGTGAGACAACCCCGATTGAACAACAACGACCAAACAACAATGATCGAATAACAACGATCAAATAACAATGATCGGACAACAACGATCAAATAACAATGATCGGACAACAACGATCAAATAACAATGATCAAACAACAATGATCAAATAACAATGATCGAACAACAACGATCGAACAACAATGATCGAATGACAACAGTCGAACAATGACTCCAAAGTCCCTACTTCAACTCCAGACACTAAAAGAACTGGTAGAAAGTGAAAGATGTTACTTCCAAACAAGGTTCACAAGAATCGAACCGAACTCAGAAAAGTCACGATGAGAAACAGATCGATCTGAAACAAGGTCACAACCAGTTCGAACGATGACAACTGAGACATCAAACAAGTTCAAAAATTATCGACGAACACGTGCAAGTCGATAGAATTTAGAAGGAGAAACTGCAGAAGTCAAAAATAGTATGGGTATTACATCCGACCTCTTATAAAAGAAATGTCGTCCCCACAACTGACAACAACGGAAACAAGGTAACAACACAAAAAGCAACCGACATAAAAATCTCCCATGGGCCTCTCAAAGCCGATCCCTGATATCTGTGCTGAAGCGCGAACTTCGAAAGTCTCGGTAGCCAATTCGCAAAAATGAATTCGGTGTCCCTCGAGTCCGCACTTGAAACGCGTTACTGACGAGAAGGACAATTTACACGGGCATGCCCCGGCACATCACGGTTGAAACACCTCGGCTCGGCATACCGAAAATACAAATGCTAGATACAATGGGGCATAACATCGCAAAACAACATAGCGGAGATGCCAACTCAGCACAACAAAGAATCATAACACATATCATATACAATGATTACCATCGTAAAGTAATACACACAAAAACACTACAGCAACGACGGTATCATTCGGTGACCTCAACGGCCCGAACGATAACCAGCACATAATTACAAAAATCATGAAACAATCACACATGTACACAAACGTACAAACCCATGCTTCAACAGCTCACACTCGTGCGACAACACGCAAATCACCACGAGGCGACAAATAGTAAATACCAGTTCACACCTCTCACAGAGGGCTAGTACTATAAATACGTGGCAACACCTCAACGTTCATGCCACCAATTCGATCATATTCGGAAGTTAACATCATAACGACAAAGCAAACATCATACATACATTCCCAAATGCAAACGGGAATTGATAGGCTTAAAAAAAAATGAAAACCCCCTTTTGAAAATAATTTTGGAAACACCGATTGATCTTGAGTATCACCCTTCAAAAAAAAGTACAAACGTGAAACATCATTATCGAGACTTTGGAAAACCATTTCGCATTCGATAAAAATGAGGACACTTTCTTTTCGTGAAAAACTTTCGGAAATATTCGACCCTCTGGCCTAAGCAAAAGCATTTCTAAACCAATGAAAATATCTCAAAACATTTTGGTCCTCGAGGTAGAAGAATTTCGAAACATATTATGGCACCTTGGAAGTACCACGAGAAAACAATTCATTTTAAACGTACGTCTTGAAATTTATTTTCTAAGATACTCAAGGTTTTCGAAAATAATTCAATGGGCTAGAATGCCCAAAAATGCTCATGTAACAATATTCATTTAAACATATTATAATATATGCATCAAATCGTACAAAATCAAGACAATACATGTCTTTTACCGGAAAACAGACAGTCACATCGTAGTTCAAACTTGTTTAGGACCGGGGCTAAACCACTGGTCCATCCGAAGCCCCTACGGACTGAGTAAATCGCACCCATATACATTTCCATACCATATTGAGAACAAGGTTTCACGAAAACACTTGCAAACGAACAAATCAGCTTGAAATATACACGCAGCGGTCGAAACCAACAGTCAAGAGTACATAACCAGCGACACCACTCCTCATATAAACAAAATATGAGAGTCAAATAACCACATATCACGAAATAAAAATCCATAGGAGGATTCCGTCACTTAACACATAATCATACCAGTAACTCGCATTAGACGAGGCACAATCACAACGAAGGGAGAGTTACATCCACAGGTCGCACGAAGATGATGATCGCCCCACGATACTAATCACGACCAACAAACTCAGATGACGCGTCGCGACACAACTCAGTCAGACAAAATCCGACGAGACAAAACTCAACAGACACAACTTGACCCGACAGCCTAGGTTTCCACAACCTAAGCTCCGATACCATTTATGTAACACCCCCAATCCGCTCAGGGATATTACACGCCGTAGAACCTTTCCTCAAGGATCTACCAGGCTGGTAACAACAAACGAACAACTCGACGATGCCTTTAAGGCTATAATAACTCAGTAGACCGACTTGGTCTTTCAATAAAAACATACAACTCAATTACAATTCCTGCCCACGCAGGGGTCAAGATACAACAACTCCCGTATAACGGGCAAAAATTACTGCAGTGGAAAATAGAGTACAACTGAACCAATTCTCAATGTACGGTTCCACATGTGATTAGTATCGATCATCTTTCATCATCCTTCATGCCGACCCTGTGCCACGCTCCCTGAAACCTGAATACAATTGAGACATCCACCCCCCGATTACTCGGGGGTTAGCAAAATTCTACTATTTTGCTAGTGCAAGTACATACGAGCCATATAATTCAAGTTCCAAGAATAAAATAATCAGGGATCCTCAAAGATTCAAATACAACGAAACGAATACTTCCCGAGGCAAGAGTTTGAGTAAAACTTTTCAAATGCGAAAGATCACAAATAACGAGAATGGTTTGCAAAATGGTTTAAAATACCCTCGGGAGTTTTAATAGAAAACAATTTAGGATTATCAAATCCTTATCTTGCCAAAAATCAATAGGGGTCGCAGCCTAAAGGTTTTGTTTTCACACATAGAAAACCGACAACAATTTACAGGGCCAAAACCCAAGTCACGTTTCCTCGATAGACATAAAATCAACACGGCATGATCACACCCAAGCATGGCCTGGGACCGGGACGAAGCCACGAATCCCACTCGAGGCCTATAAGGACCCTCCCGAGCTGGCCATAATCATAAAACAAATCACGTACACACGTCGCCTAGGACCGGGACGAAGCCACGAATCCCACTCGAGGCCTCGAAGGACCCTCCCGAGCTGGCTAGCAAAACACAAGTCACAACATCTTTGGCGCTCACGGTTGGATCAATCACTTGTTGCATCCTGACCACATGATCACATGCCATGTGTCACCGTAGTTTTTATTAGTCTCTCACGGTTGGATCAATCGCTTGTTGCATCCTGGCCACATGATCGCATGCCATGTGCCACCGTAGGCCCCGCCCACGTCCATACATTCACACACAGCACAATACAACACATATATTCAAAAAATTCACCAAGAGGCATCAAACACTTAGCAAAACCCCACGTCAAACCAAAACGCACCGAAATGAAATAATATACGTCCACACGCATTACCAAGTGCAACATCAACACCAAACAAATCCATAGAATTTACATAGTCATTCACAAACCACACCATTCACAAAACACGCGTGTTTTGAAAGCAAGCCTTTAACAATGCTAAACCGAATCTTTTGAAAGTTCAATTCAAACGACCAAACAACCACATTTAGACAATCACTAATTATCGTATCCATAAAACAAGAATTATAATAACAAGGTACTTGCCTCGAAACCACGAGCAACGGAACCACGAACGGACACAGCTCAACCGGGAAGCTTCGAAACGCCCGATGCCATCGAAAAGGAAGACGACAACGAACGGAAGGGTTCAACACAATTTCTTCGCAAGAAACTAGACCCTAAAATCACACAATTAATAAATCAACGATCATACGAGTAAGAATAATCGTAGAACGTCCGAAAACCCCTCTATGACATTCTACCGGACACCTTCAAGGCGTCGATCAAGAACTCGACCAAAACAACAAATCGATACGATCCAAACCATGGAATAACAAGGAAAAGGATATAATACATCTAAATAATCATCAATCCATCATAATCCTAAGTTAAATCGGATTAAATGGATGAAATCACCCAAAATACCCAAATTCCCCAAAACTAGATTTCTAGAAAATCTGACCTGATTCGCTCGATCAAGGGATGTTATAGGATGGATAATTGATGATATGAACTCCAAGGCTTCATGGATTGATTGTCCAACAACATCTCTCCATGATAACCACACCTCCAGCCGCGGAAGAGAAGGAAAAGAATGAGAAAAATGGTGAAAAACCCGTCTACAAGGCCTTAAATAGGCTGCCTGCCGGCAGAGTTACGTACGTAACCGGCCATGGCCGAGACACTGCCCAAAAACGCCGGTAGTGTTACGTACGTAACCGGACAAGGCCATACGTACGTAACCGGACTTACGGCCGCAACTGCCGAGCACTACCGGCCGTAACTCGGCTAGTGCCGGCCTGGGCCCAACCTGCCCGGCCATGACTCGGCCGGGACCAACTCCGATGGTCCGGACGACCCCGAAACCCGAACCTGAATACGAAACGAAGATTCGGTTACGAAGTACTCGCAAAGACGAGTTCGAGCACTAAGAGAACACATGATTCCGACCACCCGAAGGCTCGAAATTCGACAACAGAAAGTAATTACCCCAAACTTTGGGAAATTATGAAAATGGCCCAAAACATCCAAAATACATGATACACGATCGAAACACCAAGCCGAAGCTCGCAACATGAATAATAACATTAAATTAACTTACAAGAAACTCGAAACAATAGTTTCGGATGAGATTCGCAAGAATCGAACTCGAGTGCGGAAAAATCGCTTAAGAACACAGAACTCAACAAAATGATACCGAAACGAACTCGGATGACAAAAAGTGCAGAATTAAATACTCTGTAAATGACGAAACGATCACAAGCGAGTCGTTAAAATGGGCTCCCATCGAAAAAAAAATCACTGAAATCCGAAATTGCGGGTATTACAATGGATATATGATAAATGTGCCTGCATTCTTATCTTCTATAGATCATAATCATCAAACAGAGAAAACAGGGAGTCTAAAGTGCATGTGTTTCATCTTAATGTCAGAGATTGATAAAGTATACGCAAGTATATGGATCTGGTTTGGTGATTTTGAACCAACCTCTCTGATACCACTTGTAGTCACAAGTACGTATGGTAAAAGTCTATGGGGGTGAATATACTTTTAAAATTTGTTTGCTGAATTAGCTGGTTTAAGAAACTCAGCCGTAATATATGCAGCTAGATGAACTTAGCTGATCTTGCTAAAATCCCAGCGAGGTACGGCTTAGAAGTCAGCTGATAAATATTATGCATAAGACTTAGCTGACATTTAATGCAGCAGTCAAAGATGGATGCAGCATTTAAGTATGCTTAAAATAGTAAACAACACAACACTTATAGTAATTTCAGAGGTGGGGTAATCCTCTACTAGTCCACTTTTCTCCAATCTACTTGGAGATAAATTCACTATAACGTTTGATGGTTATAATGAATATAGTTACAATAGCTTTTAACCAATGAAAACTCATGGCCGTTGTAGCTCCTTTTCTTTGGTTGCCTGTCACCTCTTGATCGAAAACCTGTGGATGCCTCAACAACTTTCAAGTTATCTATCACCTTCTAATCAAGAACACGTGGATGCCTTTCAACCTTTTACTTTCAAGAACCTCATCCAAGAAAGTACCCCATACTCGAAACATCAAAATAAGATTGTTTGTCTTCTCCAACTTCTAGGAGCTTCTCAGTATTTCATTCTTATGATCGTTTCTCTTTGATACTATAGTTGTAGCTTATATTGATTTTGATTGCTTTGATTACTTGTAAGTGTAAATCGCATCGAGCTTCTGCTCATTAGTTCTTCAGATATTTATAGTACGAACTTTATCTTCTTCATAGCCGTTACATCCTTTAAATAAATCAGTCTGTTGGAGAGTGACTTTTTTGTTTAACATTTCTTTTTGCACGAATTGTCGACTTATTCAAATCTCCCCATTTGAAGATATACATTTGTCCGTGCTGTTTTCTTTGATTTCTAAAATAGGAAGTCTTAAGGGCGCGAATCTCAAAGAATATTTTGTTCCTTAACTTGCGGGAATCATTCACATAGTCTCCTTGGCTTTATTAATGTCTGCATGTGATTTGTTGTCTTTGTTGACTTTTCAACATTTCCTGATGTGGACATAGATGATTAATATTTGCTGAATTTTGTCTAAGTATTTTGACGTCCATACTTAGCTAAAGTTCTGTCTTGGCTAAACACATCTGGCATTCTGTCTTGACGATACTCAGCTGATATGCGATACTCAGCTGATATGCAATACTTAGCTGATATGCGATATTCATCTGATATGTGATACTTAGTTGATATGCGATACTTAGCTTATATGCGATACTCAGCTAATATTCTGACTTGGCGATACTCAGCTGATATTCTGACTTGGCGATACTCAGCTGATATTCTGACTTTAGCGATACTCAGCTAAACGGACTTAGCCTGTTTGATCAATCCTTAGTCTAACTTTAAAAGGCTTATAGAAGATACTCATTCGGTTCTTCTTTACTATGTCAAGTACTTAGAACATTACATTTGAATTAAACTTTAGAATACATGGATAACATCTCAAAATCCTAAATGTATTCCTTACAATTATTACCTTCTTTTATTAATTTTAATTATTTAATATCTTCCTTAATTAGAAATTTGAAACTAAACTATCCACATATACCTATCGATTTTCGATGAGTTATATACTGTTGTTGCCCAAAATATTTATCCGAAGATTAAATACTGCTGGAATGGACGGACAACAAACAAGGTTGCGGGAGCACTTCCGAGAGAATATGAATAAACACAAGATTTGCCGGGTTTGTTAGGCCCGGGCTTGAATGCTCTCGCGAGATGTTATTAATACAAATATTCGTGGATACAAGTATTAATGTGAAAATCTAAGTACAATGAGTATAAAAAGATGCTGTTAATCCAGCTCTTGAGCGAAGCTTGGTGTTCTCCGTCCATGCCGATCGTCTTCTGTATGAGAGAGGCCGAGAGAAGAAAGAACCGAGAGATAGATGTTGCCAAGAGTAGGAGAAAGCCAAGTTGTGAGTATTGTTTGTTGGTAAGTCGTGAGAATCAGAAGAAGTGTCCAAATGCAGGAAGCCTTCTATTTATGGGGGCTGAGGAGCCTTGTTTCCTGGCGGGCGATCGCCTTTCGGCCGATATAATAATGCGGAGATCGTCCTCAAGTCACATGGGCTGTCTGCCTAAAGTCCAAGGCAGCTGTTGGTAGCCAGCTGTGCGGTCCAATGAGGAGCCAGCACGCGTCCGGAGTTACTGTCACATGCGGTCCTACTGACACCTTTTGGCAGGCCTGTCGGCTGGTGGGTGGATGCTGACAGGCTGTGGTCAATGATCCGTGAAATGCGGATCTTGTCTCGGCATTGAACGTGGGTTCTGTCCAGGGCCTCGTCCTTTGCCGATTGGATGACCATCGGCTTTGAGCGGCATGAGGCGATCGTCAATGGTCGGTCACCAGGGGTCGGCATCGGTCGGTCACCAAGGGTCGATCGCCAAGTGTCGAGAGATGATCGTCTGCTAGTCGGTCACCAGGAGTCGATCGGCAAGTACCGAGAGACGATCGTCTTAGATGTCGATCGCTCGGCACCGGGACTTGTCGTGGGACCTTCGGTCGGCCGATCTATCTTGGCTGCCAGGCTAAGGCTAGGTCGCCTGGTCGCTGGTCGACGGTTCTGTCTCGGCTGCTCGGCTTATGATTAGGTCGCCCAATCTCTGAGGCGATCTCCGGTCGGAGAGTATAATTCTTGACACAACAATTGCCCCCCACCTTGCTCCGATGTTGAAGACATGGGGCGAGGTGGTTCTTGCTGGCGATCGTGTAAGATGAGGACGGGCGATCTGTTGAGCTGACTTTGGATTCGGACTTGGGTGATCTGGTCGATTGGCTAGCTATTTTTCGGTCTTGTACCTGTAAAAAACAACATTGGCCGATCCCCCTCAGAAACTTGATGGTTTCGTCGTTTGAGGAATCGTGCACAGTAGCGGAGTTCGATGGACCGACTCCATGACCGTGTCTTGTGCGCGAAGACATTGAGTGTCTCGTGACTAATTTTATTGTGAGGGTCCTCTGTTAGGCTGCGTCTCGCCTCGTATTTAAACGAAGGGCGTGCGGTCTTGGTCTAGAGGAGTCCTTGCGCGGGGCATCGTTGGATTAATCAACTCCATCTTCGCGGCTTGTTAGCTCTGCTTCCACCTCGGCCCGCCACGAAGATGGCGAACCTCGACGGTGTACGTTGAGACGGGGGTAGTGGCACGTGTCGCATTGTCCGGGTCCATCATGTTAGATGGTGAACCTTTGAGGGCGGGCGATCGTGTCCACTGATTAGTTTTGGAGGGCCCTCAGACTACGCCGGCCTCGTATTTAAACGAAGGGCGGGCGATCTTGGCCCAAAAGGACCTTGCATGGCCGAAGCAGCCGGTTCCATCGACTACCAGGACCATGGCTGTATGTTTGCGGTGGAGGCGATCGCGTGCCTTAGTCCATCATGTTAAATGGTGGATTGTAGATGGCGAGCGAGTCCTCCGGTTTGGTGATGATGCATGATAATGGCGATCGGGCTGGAAGACTGGTGATCGTCGTTCGGCCGCCGATCGCGTTGTTCATAGGTTGATGCTGGCGATCGGGCTGGGGATCGTCGCCCGGGTGCCGATCGCTCTGCTCAAAGGCTGAGAAGAAACCTTTGCCTGGCCAGAAAGTCTGCGGCCTTAGCTCGGAAGATCGCGTAGGTCGAGGATTGGTCTTTCGTTAGATGCCTGAACATAGGCGAAAGACCATGGAACCCTCCTAGGACCGTGTACAGGGCGATCTCATCGCTTATGGGTCCGCCATTGAGGATGATCTCGTCTACCCGGTCGATGTAGTCCGAGTCGGACTCATTTTCCCCTTGCTTGATTCGCAACATGCAATGGGGACCTTCTGGCCGAGCGACCCTGGTGGCGAAGTACTCTGTGAAGACGTTCGCCAGTTGGTTAAAGGAGCCGATGGACCGAGGTGGCAATGAGGTGTACCACCTGTGGGCGAGGTCGTCCAGCGTTATAGGGAACATTCGGCACCTGGTCGCGTCTGATGCCCCACACCCAGTCATGTAGATGTTGAACTTGCTCAGGTGTGTTTCGGGGTCTGATCTCCCCTCGTACAAGGGTGTTTGAGGAGGAGCGATCTTGTAATGCACGGGGGCGAGCTCGATGTGGACCGCGAGCGGCTCGCTCGGCTCAGCGATCTTGTTCTTGGCGCTTGCCCCAGATTCCAGGAGTGCCTTCATGTCGTCGAGATGGCGTTGCATCGCGGCCATCGCCGTGGCTCGGTTGGTTGCGGATCGGCTTTAGGAGCGGGAGCCGAGGCGATCGTGTACCGATCTCCTGACCCCGCTGCTTCCGACCTCGGCTATTTGGCGAGGGGGAGCCAGACGGCTGGGCTGCCTTCTCGGAGTCGGATAGGCCAAGCTCCTGGTGACGGATTCAAACTCCGTCTCGTGGCTGGGGCCGGACTGCCCCGGTCGCCAAGATGGGTCACTGTCGAGGCGATCAAAAACTGAGGTGTCCCGGCTGGCGAGCGCCTCTCCTTTCGAACGGGAGCCTCCTGGCAATCGCTCGGTCAGCAACGCCTTGAACTTCCGTTTGGTCTTCCGGCGGATGGCCAAGGGGGTGATAGCGGGAGGCGCGTCGAGAGCACTCCGTCGCTCCTGTAGGATGGCCATGGCCTCCTCGATCTGTTCCGCGGTTTGGAACTGATCGAGTGAGAGACTTGGGCCGCCGCCCAGGGGCGGAATCGAGCATCTCGGACCGCGGCGGATACCTTCCGCCATCGGCTGTGGCTCGGACTGAGACAGAACGAGTCGTCTGGCGAGCTGGCCGGCTTTCTTCGACGCGGAGGCGGAAGACATGATTCCTAAAGCTTTCTCTGAAGAACAGTGAGTGTTTCTTCAGGTATATGTCCTGGAGAACAGTGAGTGTTCTTCGAGACAGTAGGAATAAAATTGAGGGTTAGATGCCCTTCCTCGAGCGCCAATTGTTGTTGCCCAAAATATTTATCCGAAGATTAAATACTGCTGGAATGGACGGACAACAAACAAGGTTGCGGGAGCACTTCCGAGAGAATATGAATAAACACAAGATTTGCCGGGTTTGTTAGGCCGGGGCTTGAATGCTCTCGAGAGATGTTATTAATACAAATATTCGTGGATACAAGTATTAATGTGAGAATCTAAGTACAATGAGTGTAAAAAGATCCTGTTAATCCAGCTCTTGAGCGAAGCTTGGTGTTCTTTGTCCCTGTCGATCGTCTTCTGTATGAGAGAGGCCGAGAGAAAAAAAAACCAAGAGATAGCTATTGCCAACAGTAGGAGAAAGCCAAGTTCTGAGTATTGCTTGTTGGGAAGCCGTGAGAATCAGAAGAAGTGTCCAAATGCAGGAAGCCTTCTATTTATGGGGGATGAGGAGCCTTGTTTCCTGGAGGACGATCACCTTTCGGCCAATATAATAATGGGGCGATCGTCCTCGAGTCATATGGGTTGTCTGCCTAAAGTCCAAGGCAGCTGCTGGCAGCCAGCTGTGCGGTCCAATGAGGAGCCAGCACGCGTCCGGAGTTACTTTCACATGCGGTCCTACTGACACCTTTCGGCGGGCCTGTCGGCTGGTGGGTGGATGTTGACAGACTGTAGTCAACGATCCGTGAAATGCGGATCTTGTCTCGGCATTGCACGTGGGTTCTGTCGAGGGCTTCGGCCTTTACCGGTTGGATGACCATCGGCTTCGAGCGGCATGAGGCGATCGTCAATGGTCGGTCACCAGGGGTCGGCATCGGTCGGTCACCAAGGGTCGATCGCCAAGCGTCGAGAGATGATCGTCCGCTAGTCGGCCACTAGGATTCGATCGCCAAGTGTCGAGAGACGATCGTCTTACATCAGGTGAAGTGCATTACATGTCATTATAAATTATGATTAGTGTGTTTCGTTCACTTTCCTTGACCAAAGTTTTTAATTTTGCCCATAAGATTTTTTGTTTGACTTTTAAAAGTCTTTAGCGAGACACATTTGCAACATGTTTGTATTTGTATACAACAAATGGAAAGCTGTTCAAGAAATCGTATTTCCATCTTCTCCCTTGTCTTTCTCTAATATTGGTATGATTAGATATCTATGATAGAATGTGAATTATGGCTCATAGAGTTTGTCATGCACTACCTACAATATGTGCATCTATCAATAATAGTAATTGTTGTTCGGTGAATTTCCAACAATGTAATTACAATAAAATTATAAATAAAAGTAACTTATTATAATTAAAATCTGAATAAAATACAACTTAACATGGGAGACTAGAACTCTTTCTGTAATATAAGTTTGCCTAGTATTAGAGCAGACGGCTCAAACAAGATGTCCTCTAGATACAACTGCTATATTTCTGAGTTAGGTGCTCTCCAAAACTCAGAGCTCCAGAAAACGTTCAAGTGCTGGAAATTGGACACGAAAAGTAAGAAAGAAATATGCTGCAATATGTTGATGTATGCTCGTATTTCGCTCGTATGAAATGAAATGAATAAGACCCCTTTTATAATGTCCAAAACCACTCCATCAGGCGTGGAGTTACTTCAGATTAAAGTGCCATTAATTCCCTTTAATCCTTCGGTTAGAAAGTTACCTCCATATATAGTCTCATTTAATTTGGACGTTACACTATGAGTGTGAATAGTCATATTCCAGAAGCTAGTTGAGGTCGTTGGGTTCAAACCTAGATGGATTCTCAAACCTAGCTTATTTCAGTTGGGTCCAAATATTAGATGGGTTCTCAACATGTCTTATTTCAGATAGGTCCAAATATGAGCTGGGTTCTCAACCTGGCATATTTCAGTTGGGTGCAAATATGAGATGGGTTCACCTGGATTATTTCTACTGGGTCCAAATATGAGCTCGATTCCCAACCTGTCTTGTATGAGCTGGGTCCAAACATAAGCTGGGTTCTAAACCTAGCTTAATTCGGCTGGCAACCCTGGCTTATTTTCGTTGGGCTTGACTACAAAAATATAATATAGTCACAGCCCAAGCTCCCAAGCCACAAGGCCCTGGTCGCCCAAGTCCAGCCCAAAGTCCAATTGCCAAGAACCAAGGTCTAAGGTCGATTCCTACGCCCATGCCCGAGCCCGAGCCCAAGCCGAACCAGTCGGTGGGTGGGCGGTGGCGGTGCGCGTGTGGGATTTGCATCGTTAATCCCCTGGTGTATACTACTAGCTTGTTGAACTACCCATATACTTTCTTACTAATAAGCTAGTCAAGAAAGCTTTAATTTTCCAATGTGGGATGACGTTTCATTCCCACTTTAACTTTTCATCATTTCAATTAAATGACCAACTTTAATCATTTATTTCTCATTCACCGGAAATTGACTTTGAGAAAAATAAAATCCAATGTTTATCTCCTCGAAACGTAGATCATAGTTTAATACTTAATTCGAAGAATTAAATATTTTATTACCATTAAATTGGTTAAGTTTAAGTCAAAACTGATTTTTCTAAAACCAATTTTTAACAATCCCCACATGAGTGGAAATAAATGCATGCATGGATGTAGACTCACATAACCACTTTACGTGAAACACTGCTGCATAGGGACAAGTAGTTTGTAGCTTTGAACCTTCCTTAGTAAAATATCATCGGATATACCGGCGGCTTAGTGGATACATTGTCTTGAACTAATCCTCCTTTGTGTATACCGAGTCAACGACACTTACACAATAATGTCTCAACACCTTCTGTTCTCATAGTTGTGTTCGTTTTGGACATAGACAACATCTTGGTTTCCTAAATGTTTATTCGAGGCGGCTCATCCTCATACTTAGATAGGTGGTCTTCTTTGATAAAGTACCCTGCAATACTTTACTTTTCAAGGACAATGAACCATTATAAGTCCAGAGGCTTAATCACCACAATCAAAGGACTCAACACTTATACTGCTCTAATGGATGGATTTATAATACGTACGTTTCATTAGAACTTTCATAACTATGTTTTCCCATTGAACCAGGTTTCTGGGATCTCCATGTTGGAAGTGAAAACGCAGCGGAAGCGAAGTTTGAGAAAGTTTGATAATTGCATTTTACGCATCCACGAGCATAAGATCTATTTAGGCATGCTAATTAATTAATTACTAAGATTAATAAGCAATTTAAATATTATTTATTATTTATTAAATAAATATGTTGGTTATTAAAATATCCTAATCTAGATCTAAAGAACATAGGATATTACCTTTGAAGTGTAGTTGTTACTTTTGTATTGATCACCTTGTATTTCTACCTTTAGACCTTTTAGAGTATGATTCGCCTTCACCCCGACGTTGTGTTGGCAACGAGCTACCGGATATTGCTTGGACATAATGGGATCAGTCGAAATTCTCTTGTATGTGGTCACACAATTTTTCTTTGCTTTCTAGTATTTTATGAACACTCTTAGCAAATTAATGTGTTATCTAAATTGTATGATCAAAGACACAAGTCTAGATCTACAATTAAACACAAGAGGACAAATTTGATCACACAACCTCACAAGACATGTACAAAATCAGCCTCCTCCCCATAAGTCCTATATATAGGCTCTTGGACTACTAGGGATCTTAAGGATGATTATGGAAGAACTCCCCATGAATTCATCTTACCTTATTAGGACTCTTCCTAATATAATGAATCTATTAATATCAATTAGTCTACTAAAAGGTTGATATTGCACTTCCTACCAAAATCTCAAATTACGAAATTGGGCTCCTTATTAAATATATTATTTCCCGTGTTTAAGATATCGAATGTTCATTAATTAATTATAAGCTACTGACAGCTTTAATTAATTAATATCTTATCCGAGTAGTACCACTCGAACCTTATTTATTATATAAGAATTAAATTCACCTGCAGGGTTTAATATAATAATCATTATTGAGCTCCTCAAGGGGACATCATCAACCCGCACGAGTCGGGACACAATTTCTAGTAATAATAATAACTGTCGTATAAATAATATTATTTCCCAAGATACGAGGCTTATTGAGTCGATCATTTTGACTCTCACCCATGGTAAATCAAAGCAATAAGTATTATAAATACACAATTAAATTTTATATACTTAGAATTAAGAGATAATAATTATCCGAGATTTACGTTCTTCGTACAGTCAGTACAGAAGACACTATCTCACCTCGATCCAGTTCTACGTATGCAAATACGCTAATGTATGCTAATAGACAAGACCAACTAATCTCAAGCATACACTACAACATTTTATATAATTTGTCTAATAATTATATAGGTTGTGAACTATTATATTATTTTATAAGGCACCGATAATGTGATCTTCCGTGTGACACCAACACAGCACATTATCTACAATATAAAATAATTAGACATTTCATTTGCATAACCATAACGTGAATAAATATGCAGAACATATGATTAAATATAATTAATATTCTCATGGGTAGTTACAGGGAAATTAGGTAATACAAGCATACTGCTTGTATGCTTTGCAGTATATAATCATAACAATCTCCCACTTATACTCAAAGCATGCTTTTAGGTATACTAGTCTATTACATTGTCTCTCATTTCTCCCACTTATACTCAAAGCAATGATGCCATACACCTTCCACATGCCTTTCAAAACTTTTGAAGGTGGGCCTTTCATGAAAGGATCAGCAAGATTATCTTCCGATGTAACCCTGACTACAACTACGTCTACTTCTTTTACGAAGTGTCGTATGATGTGGTACTTGCGGTTTAGATGTTTACTTGCCTTATGGGCTCGTGGTTCCCTAGAATTTGCGACTGCACCAGTATTGTCACAATAAAGTGTAATACCCTTTAGCAAATCAGGAATCACATCTAAGTCCCAGGCTAAACACATAACCTAAAGTAGACTTGGACTTTTCTTTGTCCGATGAAAAATTTGAGTCAGTGTAACCCACCGGACACAGGTCGTCTGATTGATATACAAGCATGTACTCGCTAGTCCTTCTCAGGTACTTGAGTATGTGCTTGACAGCAATCCAGTGTCCTAGTCCTGTGTTTGACTGATATCTAGCAGCCATGCCTACGGCATGACAGATATCTGGTCTAGTGCAAAGCATAGCATACATGAGACTTCCCACAGCAGATGCATACCATCTTCATGTCATCCATCTCCTTTTGTGTCTTGGGACATATATCCTTAGATAGTTGAATTCCATGTCTGTAAGGTAGAAAACCTTTCTTGGAATTCTCCATGCTAAACCGCTTTAGTACTGTATCGATATAGGATGCATGGGATAAGCACAACATTCTTTTCTTCCGATCACCAAAGATCCTGATTCCAAGGATATGTCCTGCTTCTTCTACATCCTTCATATCGAACTGCTCAGAAAACCATACCCGTACGTCCGACAATTCCTTCACGTTGTTTCCAATCAGAAGGATATCGTCTACATACAGTACAAGAAACACGAACACATTTCCATCACATTTCTTATACACACAACTCTCACTAGGACATTGGACGAATCCATATGAATGGACAACTTCGTCAAAACGAGTGTTCCAAGATCTAGATGCTTGCTTAAGTCCATAAATGGATCTTTTAAGATTACACACCAAGTGCTCTTCTCCTTCAGCAATGAATCCCTCTGGTTGGCGCATATAGATTTTCTTGGCTAGACTCCCATTAAAGAATGCAGTCTTGACATCCATTTGCCAAATCTCCAGATCCAAACGTGCAGCTACAGCTAAAAGAATCTGGATTGACTTAAGAATGGCTACCGGCGAAAAGGTTTCATCATAATCGATACCCTTTTTCTGAGTGTAACCTTTTGCAACAAGCCTTGCTTTGAAGGTTACAACCTTCCCGTCACCTCCTTTCTTTCACTTATAGACCCATTTACTCCCAATGGCTTGTATACCATCAGGTAGCTCTACTAGCTCCCACACTTGATTGGAATCCATAGATCCCATTTCTGATTCCATTGCTACTTGCCAGGAGTCAGCATCTTTATCTTGGATTGCCTCCTTGTAGGTCCAGGGATCTGATTCATCTTTGCTTGGGATTGAGTCTGAAGACTTTCCCATGCCTATGAATCGTTCAGGTTGACGAACAACCCTCCCACTATGATGAGACAAATCCGAACATAGTGTAAAAGTCTCAAAATCGATACGTGGTGCATTGTAAAAGTCTCAGAATCGATACGTGGTGCAGTGTTAGTTGGCGCTTGTACGATTGGTATAGACGGAGTCTCGCCCCTCAGCTCCTCCGGAATTATCTCTCTCATGGTTTTGTGACTAATCATATCATCCTCTTCCAGGAATTGGGCATTGGTGCTAACAATGACCTTGTGATCCTGGGGACTATAGAACAAGCCACCCTTCATTCCCTTAGGATATCCTACAAACACTAGAACTTCTGTACGAGGTGCCAACTTATCAATTTCCTTATTCAGCACATGTGCTGGAGTACCCCAAATCCGAACATGTCCTAGACTGGGCTTACGCCCACTCTACAGTTCTGTGGGTGTTTTTGGAACTGATTTCGATGGCACCAGGTTTAGAATGTATGCCGCTGTTTCTAAGGCGTATCCCCAAAACGAAATAGGTAAATCCGAATAACTCATCATTGATTTAACCATTTCTAAAAGAGTTCTATTCCTTCTTTCAGCCACACCATTTTATTGTGGAGTTCCCGGCGCGGTGAGCTGGGACGAAATCCCCTCATTCGCCAAGAAATCCAAAAACTCTCCACTAAGGTATTCGCCACGACGATCAGATCGTAGTGACTTGATACTCTTCCCATGACGTTTCTCCGTTTCTGCCTTGAAGTCTCTGAACTTGTCAAAGGCTTCAGACTTACGTCGCATCAAATAGATGTATCCATATCTTGAATAATCATTTATAAATGTGATGAAGTATTCGAAACCACCCCTAGCCTGGATATTTATTGGACCACATACATCCGTATGAACCAATTCTAACACATTCTGAGCACGGTTTCCCTTGGTTTAAAAAACCCTTTTGGTCATCTTACCTTCCAGACAGGATTCACAAATTGGAAATTACTCAACTTGGAGATCATCCAATGGGCCATCATCTACCAATCTTTGAATCCTCCCAAGGTTTACATGCCATAACCGTAAATGCCACAGATATGTTTGGTTTATGCTTGAAGGTTCTTTTCTCTTTTTAGGTTTAGACAAAGAGTTAAGTGATTTAAGCATAGGAGTTTGTGCAATATTAACTGTAACACCCCCAGATCAAACCGGGAATATTACACGCCGCAGACCCTCTCCGTGAGGATCCACCAGGCTAGACATCAACACAACACATTACGTTACATACTGACGAATCAAAATAACGAATCAATAGACCGATTTGGTCTTCCGTCACTGACTTACAAATCAAAATACATAAACTCGTCCAGACTCATACACATGCAAGGGTAAAATACTTGCAACGACGAATAATAAGACAGCGGAAAAGACAATACAATGGACTCCGACTAACTGAAGTCAAAACTAGCCTTCGTGTGATTAGTATCATTCGTCTTTCATCATCCCTCGCACCAATCCAGTGTCTTGCTCCCGAAAACCTGCATGTACCTGGACACAATACAGATATCCACCCCCCGATTACTCAGGGATTAGCAAAACTCCACTGTTTCGCTAGTGCAAGTATAAAGTGCAAATACGAGCCATACACAACACATTCCGAGAATACAACGAAAGACTTCCCGAGATATATTTAGTTAAAAATAGTTCAAGTCTTGAAAGTAGAAACGAAGCAAGTAAGCATTTTGATAACATTTCCAAATCTCGGGAGTTTTGAAAACATTAGAAATTGAAAAGTTCTTAATTCCTCGAAAGTCATTTAGGGTCACAGCCCCAAAGTTCATTTTCCAAAATGCAAATTCGTTAACAACACACGGGGTCCACGACCCAACCATTCCAGTCACAAAACACAGGGCCTACGACCTGATCATCCACTGCAATTCACTTACAAGGACACATTACACATAACACATCATTCTTATGCCATTCTAGCCAAGCACCAAGACTCGATATATAATGTCTCTCGACCCCGAGCGCAAAGCATTGTGATACTCCGGACAATATCACAATTAACAAAAACATCAACATCATCCTCAAGATGAAAACCACAACTGGTTACTCGCGGTCGTACACTTTAGTATCGAGCCCCAGACATCCCGTCGGACACTCCGGGTGGGAAACCACTTCCGCGGCCGTACCCCTTAGTATCGACCCCCAGACATCCCGTCGGACACTCCGGGTGGAAGTTCATCCACACACGCACCCAAGTCCACTTCCGTGGCCGTACCCCTTAGTATCGACCCCCATACATCCCGCCGGACACTCCGGGTGGAAGGAACAACACACACACACGTTCCAAAATCACAGTTGCAAACCACAAGCCTCGAAGGTCAATCACAGTATATATAGTCGAGGTACCTTACTAGAATGGCCAGTTCATCCAACATATACTCACGACCAAGTAATGATACGATTCATGCTAGAATTTCAACGATGCAGCTAGTACAAATAACATAGCAACGAGGGAAAATACCTATCCAACCACGCCGAACGACACAATGAGACAGGATCATCAATAGGCATACGTTCCATACATATCTCAAGGAAAGGTTAAGCTATAAATCCACAACGTCATGATCACACAAAACGATACCCCACACATACTTAGACAAGCATATTTAACAACGAAATCATACGAGTCATCTTTTAAGGAAGTATTGAAAAGCATATCAATTCCTTTGAAAGTTAATTATAGGCATTCATAAATCACGTATCGTAAATTACCAACTAATATATCCACAAAACACGTAATGTATGGGCAAGATATTTTCCTCGAATAACCACAACGCAGAGAATCGGCCGAAGTAGGTTGGCACGAACCGACTACGAACTCACCGACTCCACCAAACGACAATCCGCAACAATGAACTACGAAAGAAAACAATAACAACGAAAATAAATTCCAAATTACGACCCAAAGCCGCTGAATTCAAAGAATGAATGACGAGAGTTCAAGTGTTTTCCCCAAAACGACCAAGAACACGATTCGTCCCGACAAAACACGAAAGCGGAATTCTAAGTCGAAATATGGATAAACAATCCATAGAATATGTTTAACAACATCATTTAAACACAATTTATCCAACAAAACGGATGGAAAACGAGATCGAGAACAAATCCCCCAAAAAGTTGATTCGAAGGAAATCAAGAATATACTTCGATTCGACGAAGAACAATTGATTAAATGATGTTAAACACAAGAATACTACCAAGATTAATCATACCCATCATGGATTAATCAACAACACGGAACGAATCGGATAAAAATGCAAAAACCCCCAAAATCACGAAATTAGGGTTCTAAGGAAGATTACCTTGATTCGCTGGATCAAAGGATGATAACGGATGATTGATTGATGTTGTGACCTTAAGAACTTCAAGGATTTGTTGTCAAACAACATGGCTCCATGATGAGCATACCCTCAGCCGCGGAAGAGAAGGAGAAGGAGGAGAAAAATGGCCAAAAACCCGATCAGTGGCCATAATAAAGCATAAAAGGTGCCGCGGCCCAGGGAGTGTGCCGCACAGCCCAAAATGGCTCCCAGTGGTCGGCGGTGCCGCGCCGGCGTGTGCCGCGGCACCGGCACGATCGGTTTGGCCGAAAATGCCACAGAGTGTGCCGCGGCCTGTCGGCATGTGCCGCGCCCACGGTGACGGCCGCCGGCTAGAAGCTGCCGAGCACTACCGGCCGTAGCTCGGCCAGAAGCTGCCGAGCACTACCGGCCGTAGCTCGGCCAGTGCCGGCCTGGGCCCAGATTGCCCGGCCACGACTCGGTCGGGGCCAACTCCGACGGCCCGAACGACCCCGAAACCCGAACCTGAATACGATTCGATGATACAGTTACGACGTACTCGCAAAGACGAATCCAAGAGCTAAGAGAACAAACAATTCCGACCACTCGAAGGCTTGGAATTCGACAACGGAAGTAATTACCCAAAACTTTGGGAAATTACGAAAATGGCCCAAAACGTCCGAAAATCACGATACGCGATCGAAACACCAAACCAAAGCTCGCAACATGAATAATAACATTAAATGAACTTACGAGAAACTCGAAACAACAGCTTTGACGAGATTCGCAAGAATCGAACTCAAGTCATGAAAACTCGCTAAAAAGCTCTAACTCAACAAAACGATACCAAACGAACTCGGATGACAAAAGTGCGTAATTAATCGTTCTCGAAATGACGAAACGGTCATGAGCGAAGTCGTCAAACGGACTCGCCAAAAAGAAATTTACCGGAAATCGAAATTAGGATATTACATTCTACCCTTAAAAGAAGTTTCGTCCCGAAACTTAAAACAAGTAGGGAGAAGCAATATCCCGCCAGGAAAACTCAACGAGATACGCAAGGAAACGCGTAACTTACGCCCATCGGCGAAACGTTACAAGCAACGCAAAGGAATATACGGCGTGAAAACACGCTCCACGACGACCAACACAACGCCGCCGTTAGGGATATAATAAAACCAACAAGTGACAAGCGTCATCAAATGGATAATACAATCAAGTCAATTATCCGAACAATCACAAAACACAACGAACGAAAATCAATACGATTGACCAACCCAACGGTACATCAATCAAAACGCGAGCCAATCGCTGAATAAATGCGGAATTCCACCGCCCAAGGGTTGGAAGATCGAAAACGAGACTAATTTTCCGAACTTTGAAAGGTCACAACGATATATAGATCAATTTGGGACAATATCAGAACTCGTTCGAATGACAAAGGTGGGAAACAACACCAGGTCAGAAGCATCAACGAACACAGTCGAGTCGATATACGGTTGGACGAAACAGAAGAGAAAGAAAGAAAAATGTGGGTATTACATCATATCACCTTTAAAAGAGGTTTCGTCCCGAAACCTAAACAACGAGAGCGAAGTGCTAGAATAGCAACCTTCCCGACCATACCCTCTTGGTCCACATCCGATCTTCATGGCCATTAGTATCGTGGTCACGACTGTGTCCTCTGCCCAACGGCATACTAAGCGGATTCCCACTCAATACGATTGCACAACTTCGCAAAATATTATACTAAAGTACCAACTCAGCACGACACATCACATAAGGTAACCAAATACAACTCGAAAAGAAAATCCACGAGGTATCCTTTTAAAGGAAATCTTTTGAAAATCCTTGGATTTGAATGCTATTTAAAATAAACTTTAAAAGTACTTTTGGTACCTCGGGTTGTTTCACCAAAACTTGTAAACAACATACTTTAACCGTCTCATTTGAAATCATTTGAAGTCATCATGCCTCTACGTATCATCATCACCGTTAACAACTAACAAGTTAACCATGCATGATCATCAAATCATTCTTACATACTCTAACATTTCCAAATCCGAGTTTGAACTTTACATCGAGTGAGATTTTTCATCTTTCACTATATATTTTTGAAAATAAAAATCGCATTGGTTTTTGAAATAAAATATTTTTATGGTGTGAAAGATTTTTGAAAATCATTCACTCGAATTATTTGAAAATGCAACGATACGTTAAAATCATTTTCGAAAATTATCCCAACACTTCACAAACATCAACGACGGTAAAATTTTACAAAATGTTCAAGGTACTTTAAAACAACTCTTTCAAATACCGTCGAGGTTTTATTTGAGAATCCTAGGCCGGCTCGCAAATTGCAAACAATTTCCAAAGTTCATACGAAGCCGCCGGCTAATCGCACTTGCACAAACTTATGAAGGTTTTAGAAAAGCGTGTTCGAACACACTCGCAGCAGACATAATTTATCAATTTGCCGAACCCAATCAATTATCACTTAGCGCAACGAAAAAAAATCATAACGCACATTCATACAAAACAGTTGTCATTACTTGACAACACACATAGAATACAGTCCCGGGTGATTGACTGCTAGGGTTAGGCCTAACGGCTAAAAGAAATGTAGTTCCCTAGCCTCTGTCCAGACTGACTAACGCGCGCTACAACACATATTTAGCGTGCGCTACCCATGCTGCATTAGCGCGCGCTAGCCTTACACTTAGCGTGCGCTAACGGTTCTATTATAGCAACATGATTGCGAACATATATACGGCATTACTGGAATCGAAGGTCACAAATAAACAACAACAATATTCGAATCTCAAAGCCATCGATTCACATAATTACAACACATCATGAGCAACCATCAAAAGGCAATTGTCATTCAAAACCGAAAAGTTAAAAGCAAGGGTCACGTCTTGAGTATATTTTGTAGAACTCATTTGAGTTCAAAACTCGTGTTTTGAAAACTTATAGTACACAGTGGAAAAGAATTATCAATAATTCGAGTTTTCAGAACTTTCAGCCTTGAGGTCAACATACGAAAATCAACTTTTTCCTCCCTTAGAGGACATTTTAAAAATTTTACGTGACTCCCCGAAAGGATTCGAAAACTTAAAATTCCAAGGTTTATACTCTTGCAAGAAAAACAATTTATACAAAGATACATTCAGCAATATCATTCTACATTTTAGCGCAAGACGGGAATCAACAAATATATGTCACTTACTCATGATGCACCTTCAAATACTAACTACATAACACAGAATCACACAGGCTCGTATAGATCGTGGTACAACCTGTAGTAGGGAGACTTACATCCACAGATCGCACGAAGATGATGGCCGTACCCTGATACTAATCACAGCCGACATTCCAAATAACACGTCGTGACACGACATCAGTCAGACTCAATCTAACAAGACAAGACCCAACAATATACGACTGGACCCGACAGCCTAGGTTTCCACAACCTAAGCTCCGATACCATAAATGTAACACCCCCAGATCAAACCGGGAATATTACACGCAGCCGACCCTCTCCGTGAGGATCCACCAGGCTAGACATCAACACAACACATTACGTTACATACTGACGAATCAAAATAACGAATCAATAGACCGATTTGGTCTTCCGTCACTGACTTACAAATCAAAATACATAAACACGTCCAGACTCATACACAGGCAAGGGTAAAATACTTGCAACGACGAACAATAAGACAGCAGAAAAGACAATACAATGGACTCCGACTAACTGAAGTCAAAACTGGCCTTCGTGTGATTAGTATCATTCGTCTTTCATCATCCCTCGCACCGATGCAGTGTCTTGCTCCCGAAAACCTGCATGTACGTGGACACAATACAGATATCCACCCCCCGATTACTCGGGGGTTAGCAAAACTCCACTGTTTCGCTAGTGCAAGTATAAAGTGCAAATACGAGCCATACACAACCCATTCCGAGAATACAACGAAAGACTTCCCGAGATATATTTAGTTAAAAATAGTTCAAGTCTTGAAAGTAGAAACGAAGCAAGTAAGCATTTTGAAAACATTTCCAAATCTCGGGAGTTTGAAAACATTAGAAATTGAAAAGTTCTTAATTCCTCGAAAGTCATTTAGGGTCACAACCCCAAAGTTCATTTTCCAAAATGCAAATCCGTTAACAAGACACGGGGTCCACGACCCAACCATTCCAGTCACAAAACACAGGGCCTACGACCCGATCATCCACTGCAATTCACTTACAAGGACACATTACACATAACACATCATTCTTATGCCATTCTAGCCAAGCACCAAGACTCGATATATAATGTCTCTCGACCCTGAGCGCAAAGCATTGTGATACTCCGGACAATATCACAATTAACAAAAACATCAACATCATCCTCAAGATGAAAACCACAACTGGTAACTCGCGGTCGTACCCCTTAGTATCGACCCCCAGACATCCCGTCGGACACTTCGGGTGGGAAACCACTTTCGCGGCCGTACCCCTTAGTATCGACCCCCAGACATCCCGTCGGACACTCCGGGTGGAAGTTCATCCACACACGCACCCAAGTCCACTTCCGTGGCCGTACCCCTTAGTATCGACCCCCAGACATCCCGTCGGACACTCCGGGTGGAAGGAACAACACACACACACACGTTCCAAAATCACAGTTGCAAACCACTAGGGGTGGGCAAAAAAAATCAAAATCCCGATCCCGTCCTGGTCTCATCCCAAAATTACCCAGGATGGGATGGGATTCAAAATTAAAAATACTAGGCCCGTCCCGTCCCGTCTCATTAGAGTAACTACGGGACGGGACACGGGACAAAAAATCTGAGGCCCGTAAGGCCCGTCCCGTCCCGCTAAGTTTTTAACCCTTTTTAAAATCATATATTTTTATTATTTATAACCATTTTTTAATTAATTTTTAATAATAAACTATTTTTATTTTTTACTATCTATATATTATAATTATACACAAACTTAATCAACCTATATAAAGTTAGTAATCGATATTTTTTCAAAAAAATGGATATGTTGTATTCAATGTTAATAATTGATATTTTCAAAATTTAATTTGGGCTATTAAATTAGTTTGTTGGATATTTTTCCCGAATTTAAATGTATAAAATTGTAGATTTTCTTACTTTTTTTCTAATATATATTTTGAACTTTTTTATGCGGGACTAAACCCGTCCCGTCCCGTTCCGTCCCGTCCCAACCGGGATAAGGCCCGCGCAGGATGAAATTTTAAAATCACCAATCACATCCCGTCCCGTCCCGCTTGTTATAACACGGGACGGGACGTGGGATGACCCCAGGCCCGTCCCATCCCGTCCCATGCCCACCCCTAAAAACCACAAGCCTCGAAGGTCAATCACAGTATATATAGTCGAGGTACCTTACTAGAATGGCCAGTTCATCCAACATATACTCACGACCAAGTAATGATACGATTCATGCTAGAATTTCAACGATGCAGCTAGTACAAATAACATAGCAACGAGGGAAAATACCTATCCAACCACGCCGAACGACACAATGAGACAGGATCATCAATAGGCATACGTTCCATACATATCTCAAGGAAAGGTTAAGCTATAAATCCACAACGTCATGATCACACAAAACGATACCCCACACATACTTAGACAAGCATATTTAACAACGAAATCATACGAGTCATCTTTTAAGGAAGTATTGAAAAGCATATCAATTCCTCTGAAAATTAATTATAGGCATTCATAAATCACGTATCGTAAATTAACAACTAATATATCCACAAAACACGTAATGTATGGGCAAGATACTTGCCTCGAATAACCACAACGTAGAGAATCGGCCGAAGTAGGTTGGCACGAACCGACTACGAACTCACCGAATCCACCGAATGACAATCCGCAACAATGAACTACGAACGAAAACAATAACAACGAAAATAAATTCCAAAGTACGACCCAAAGCCGCTGAATTCAAAGAATGAATGACGAGAGTTCAAGTGTTTTCCCCAAAACGGCCAAGAACACGATTCGTCCCGACAAAACACGAAAGCGGAATTCTAAGTCGAAATATGGATATACAATCCATAGAATATGTTTAACAACATCATTTAAACACAATTTATCCAACAAAACGGATGGAAAACGAGATCGAGAACAAATCCCCCAAAAAGTCGATTCGAAGGAAATCAAGAATATACTTCAATTCGACGAAGAACAATGGATTAAATGATGTTAAACAGAAGAATACTACCAAGATTAATCATACCCATCATGGATTAATCAACAACACGGAACGAATCGGATAAAAATGCAAAAACCCCCCAAAATCACGAAATTGGGGTTCTAAGGAAGATTACCTTGATTCGCTGGATCAAAGGATGATAACGGATGATTGATTGATGTTGTGACCTCAAGAACTTCAAGGATTTGTTGTCAAACAACATGGCTCCATGATGAGCATACCCTCAGCCGCGGAAGAGAAGGAGAAGGAGGAGAAAAATGGCCAAAACCCTACGGGGCCATAACAGCCGCACAGTGCCGCGCCTGTGCCCAAAAATGGCTCCCAGTGGTCGGCAGCAGGTGCCGCGGCCGGGCGTGTGCCGCGGCACCCTGATCAGTTTGGCGAAAAATGCCACAGAGTGTGCCGCGGCCCTACCGCATGTGCCGCGGCCCACGGTGACGCTGCTCGGCCGAGCCGCCGAGCACTACCGCCGTAGCTCGCCGAGCTGCCGAGCACTACCGGCCGTAGCTCGGCCAGTGCCGGCCTGGGCCCAGATTGCCCGGCCACGACTCGGCCGGGGCCAACTCCGACGGCCCGAACGACCCCGAAACCCAAACCTGAATACGAATCGATGATACAGTTACGACGTACTCGCAAAGAAGAATCCAAGAGCTAAGAGAACACACAATTCCAACCACTCGAAGGCTCGGAATTCGACAACGGAAGTAATTACCCAAAACTTCGGGAAATTACGAAAATGGCCCAAAACGTTCGAAAATCACGATACGCGATCGAAACACCAAACCAACGCTCGCAACATGAATAATAACATTAAATGAACTTACGAGAAACTCGAAACAACAGTTTCGGACGAGATTCGCAAGAATCGAACTCAAGTGCGGAAAACTCGCTAAAAAGCTCGGAACTCAACAAAACGATACCGAAACGAACTCGGATGACAAAAAGTGCAGAATTAATCGTTTTCTAAATGACGAAACGGTCATGAGCGAGTCGTCAAAATGGACTCCGGCCGAAAAAGAAATTTACCGGAAATCGAAAATTGCGGATATTACATTCTACCCTCCTTAAAAGAAGTTTCGTCCCGAAACTTAAAACAAGTGGGGAGAAGCAATATCCCGCCAGGAAAACTCAACGAGATACGCAAGGAAACGCGTAACTTACGCCCATCGGCGAAACGTTACAAGCAACGCAAAGGAATATACGGCGTGAAAACACGCTCCATGACGACCAACACAACGCCGCCGTTAGGGATATAATAAAACCAACAAGTGACAAGCGTCATCAAATGGATAATACAATCAAGTCAATTATCCAAACAATCACAAAACACAACGAACGAAAGTCAATACGATTGACCAACCCAACGGTACATCAATCAAAACGCGAGCCAATCGCTGAACAAATGCGGAATTCCACCGCCCAAGGGTTGGAAGATCGAAAACGAGACTAATTTTCCAAACTTGGAAAGGTCACAATGATATATAGATCAATTTGGGACAATATCAGAACTCATTCGAATGACAAAGGTGGGAAACAACACGAGGTTAGAAGCATCAACGAACACAGTCGAGTCGATACGGTTGGACGAAACAGAAGAGAAAGAAAGAAAAATGTGGATATTACATTAACGACATATAGTCCATCATTAAAAATACCTTTGCAAATATATTCACCGTTCCTTTTCCTAATAATGGCATCATCATCAAAATCAACTGAATAACCATCGAATTTTAATTTAGAAACCGAAATTAAATTCATTCTAAAATCTGGTTCTAATAATACATTATTGAGGACTAATAATTTATCATTAATCTTCAACCGCACGACTCCCACTGCAACAGCCATAAGCCTGGAATAATCACCCCAGTTGATGGTAATCTCGCCCGCACTAAGCTGCTTGTTTACCTTAAAACCATGTGAGTCAAAGCAAACATGATCAGTGGAGCCTGAATCAACTATCCACGAAGTGGAAGAACAAGCTGCCAAACATGTTTTGACTACTAGTGTACGAGACATACCTTTCTTAAGAGCAGGGCTGTCCGCTTTAAAATGTCCTTTCTGACCGCACTTGTAGCACTTTCCCTTTGTCTTTTTGTTCGCCTCGGGGTGATGAGCCTTGATTTTCACCTTGAGGGTTGCCACTTGATTCTGGCCAACCTGCTTTTTCTTTTTTCCCCATTTGGGTTTGGAAGAAGTAGCACCGGTTGCCGCAAGAATCTGATGATAACTTTGTTTGAAGAGACCTTTAGCAGATTGAAGCTCTGTCAGAAGTTCCGCCAAATTATCTGTCCTACAGTTCATATTGTAGTTAAGACGGAACTGCTTAATGCTTCTTGGTAAGCTGCCTAAGATAATATCGACCTACGTTTCCGCATTGATAGTAGCCCCCAGTATGCTCAGTTCGTTTAATTGAGACATTATTTTCAGAACATGATCCCTTACTGGGGTCCCTTCAGACATTTGGGTTGTCATCAACACCCTCATTGCATTTTGTCTAGTTGCCCGATTCTGATGACCAAACATCTCGGTGAGACTTTCCATCATTTCCGCAGTCGAGCCCATCATTTGATGCTGATGCTGCAATACATTTGTCAGTGTAGCCAAAATGTAACAGCGAGCCATCTCATCAGGATTTTTCCATATTCGGAATTCAGTTAACTCTTCAGGAGTGGCATCTGGTTTTGGTTCCATAGGGCTCTCCTCAGTTAAGACAAATTTATGCCCCTCAGCAGCCAGGACAACGTCAAGATTTCTTTTCCAATCGGCAAAGTTAGTGCCATCAAGTTTATGTTCTTTGAGAATAACAGCTAGTGGATTGAAAGACATCTGAGATAAAAATTAAAATATCTATCACATAATACATAGCAAAATATATCGAAAAACCTCAAAAATACAATATATATGCTAGCAACCAACACGTCGAAAAATCTGCATATGCAAGCCACGATCGTGTGGACGTTTACACACATTTTTCAAGTAGAGTTTTACGTCTTTAATTTTACTATCTAGTCAACTTACGTTATGAAAAGTAAAATTAATAGTTGGTTCCTCTTGGCCATGTATTAATTAACATAGATTCCGATGGGGAGCTTATGAATTAATACACCTAAGTGAACACCATAATTTAACATCCTTAAAATATTATCTTTTAAATAATAGTCCTACATATGGAGAGGTCCTATCATAAAAAATAATATTTACCTTATGTTATCATTTTGAAATTTAAAACTAATGAACATAAAATTAGCACATCCGATATGGAGGAAGACCCTAATGTCAACACGCATGCTAATTACTTCACAATTTAAATTAATTATGGAGGCCAATTTGATTTTATTTAAAAAAATCAATCAATTTAATCACTTAGTTATTTTAGCCTTAAGGTTTTTAATTTTCACGTCCTAACATGCAGAAAACATATCACGCATACATTCATACATGTCATACATCAAAACAATAATAAAAAAAGCATGGATAATTAAATTATCCAATTATCATGGTCTTCTTCCTTGAGTTGAACCCAAGAAAATCTTCGACTCGATCTCTCCCACTGAATCAAGCATCTCGTCGCTCCTCCCCGGCCGGGCCATGGATTTCCAAAATTAAAATTTCACTTTTATGCAAAATTAATTATATAAAAAATTTAATTTTAAATCCCGACTCTTCAGCGGACGCAATTAACGGCCAAACGGACCGACCAAAATGGGCGGCCGGACCGACCAGCCGCGCTGCCCTGGAAGCCGCTTTGCCGCTCGGGCAGTAGCCGTCTTTGCCGCGCGCTTACTGTCGCCATTGTCGGCCAGCAGTTAGCCCCGATCCCTGCTTCTGCTCTATTTCTTCGTGATCTCGTCTTTTTCGCATTCAATTACAATTTTATACAAAATAAAATACATCGAGATTACAGCAAGATTACACGAAAAATAAAACACATAGAACTACCCGCGGATTTTCTCACGGAAAAACCATTACATGCCTCAAAAACGGATCAAACCAACAACTGCATAAATAATAAAAATAAATAAATAAACCATTCACATAAACCATGATAATTGGATCATATCACCTGCAAGAACACATCTAGCAAAATATTCCAACATCAAAATATATGAATATTTAAATTTCTATCAATTAATCACCAAAATTAATTAAAATAGCAAAAAGCCTAAAAATCCGGCTTTGATACCAATTGTTGGAAGTGAAAACATAGCGGAAGCGAAGTTTGGGAAAGTTTGATTATCGCATTTTACGCATCCACGAGCATAAGATCTATTTAGGCATGCTAATTAATTAATTACTAAGACTAATAAGCAATTTAAATATTATTTATTATTTATTAAATAAATATGTTGGTTATTAAAATATCCTAATCTAGATCTAAAGATCATAGGATATTACCTTTGAAGAGTAGTGGTTACTTTTGTGTTGATCACCTTGTATTTCTACCTTTAAACCTTCTAGAGTATGATCCGCCTTCACCCGGACGTTATGTGGGCAATGAGCTACCGGATATTGATTGGACACTAATGGGATCGGCCAAAATTCTCTTGTATGTGGTCACACAATTTTTCTTTGCTTTCTAGCATTTTATGAACACTCTTAGCAAATTAATGTGTTATCTAAATTGTAGGATCAAAGACACAAGTCTATATCTACAATTAAACATAGGAGGAAAAATTTGATCACACAACCTCACAAGACATGTACAAAATCGGCCCCCCCCCCCCCCCCCCCCCCCCAAGTCCTATATATAGGCTCTTGGACTACTGCTAGGAATCTTAAGGAGGATTATGGAAGAACTCCCAATAAATCCATCTTACCTTATTAGGACTCTTTCTAATATAATAAATCTATTAATATCAACTTAGTCCACTAAAAGGTTGATATTGTACTTCCTACCAAAATCCTAAATTACGAAATTGGGCTCCTTATTAAATATATTATTTCTCGTGTTTAAGATATCGAATGTCCACTAATTAATTATAAGCTACTGACAGCTTTAATTAATTAATATCTTATCCAAGAGTAGTACCACTCGAACCTTATTTATTATATCGGAATTAAATCCACCTGTAGGGTTTAATATAATAATCATTATCGAGCTCCTCAAGAGGACATCATCAACCCGCACGAGTCGGGACACGATTTCTAGTAATACTAGTAATTGTTGTATAAATAATATTATTCCCCAAGATACGAGGATAATTGAGTCGATCATTTTGACTCTCACCCATGGTATGTAACACCCCCAAGATATTCGAGGTATATTACAGCGCCGTGAATCCTTATATGGGATCCACCAGGCTGGACAAATATCATACTCATCGACTCGCGGAAACAACAAAATAACACCTCATCATAAAGACGCAAAACAAAATAATCCACCCGGTTCAACCGGTCAAACATAACACCATCATCCGACACACACATAATAGACAACCATACAATCCGGACGAACAAGAAGTCTTAAGTACTCGAGTACTTCTATTAGTTTAAAAACCACAAAAGGTAAAAAGATAGAAGACAATAAGACACCACTCGTGCACAATCATCACACACAACCATCATCCGCGTACTGGTCCAGCGCCCGCTCGTCTCGATGAACCTGACTTGAAATTCATAAAACGAATTTCCCCAAAACGGGTCCCCATAGGGGTTAGCAATTACGCTAGTACAAGTAACCAAATGAATAACTCACATCTTACACATATAGTCAAATTATGCAATCGTGAAAACATATTTCCGAATCAGTCATTTCCGGAAATGCCATAATCAAGTCACATTTGTAAAATGCACCACAATTAACAGTCGATCCACGTCTCTGTGGACCCCTACCGAGACCCCGTCGGATCTAACCCGTAGTGGTTAAAAGCAAGCTCGTCGATCCACATCTCTGTGGCCCCTACCGAGACACCGTCGGATCTAACCCGTAGTGAGCATACACACACACACACCATTTCTCATACAATACTACTATGTCAAGATTGTAAGTTCATAAGGGTACTTGCCTCGATCAACTGGACGGCGACACGAACGGAAATGAAGGATTAAACACGACCGCGAGGAACTGGTGGAAATGAACCTAAAGATTCGAATAACACAATCACAACCACTTCTAAACGATTACAAAAATGGAATACACCCGAAAACCCGCCTATGATTCATGTATATTCGTATAAAAAAATAACAACGAGGGCGGACCACAACCAAACCCTCCCGATTTTGTAAAACCATGAAAATATACCATGAATCCGTAGGAAAACTAATGATATCAACAAGATTAATCATATTCATCATGAATTAACCAACAAAACGGAACGAATCGGACGAAAATCCCAAAACCCCCAATTTATCCAAAAGTAGGGTTCTAAGAGATTTTACCTTGGATTAGGATGAAAGATTCGTGTTGATGTTGTTATAATACACCAAGAACTCAAGGAAGTTGATGGTTGAGATGATTGGAGGAAGAAATTGCCAAGAATCGCCCGGAATCGCCTCAGCCACGGAGAGGAGGAAGAAATGAGAGACTACGTCCATCTCGGTCAACTCCCTGGTTTATATAGCCAGGGAGTGTTAGCGCGCGCTAATCCTCAAAGTTAGCGTGCGCTAACGGGACAAAACTCGATCCGGTGGCGGCTACGGCGTTAGCGTGCGCTACTCGAAACGTAGCGTGCGCTAATAACCTCTCGGTAGCGCGTGCTATCGACCAATAGCGTGCGCTACCTGGACATCAGCCGAGTCCAGAAGCAACTGTCAGTACACACCTGATCCAGTTAGCGCGCGCTATCAACCAAACGTAGCGTGCGCTAAAGTGTATCGGTAGCGCGCACCATCGACCAATAGCGTGCGCTACCTGGGCATCAGATTGAGTCCAGTAGCAAACTGTCCAGTACTGGACACTCACGCTAGCGCACGCTACCGGTCATCTCATCCTGCGCTAGCCCCCGACATTAGCGTGCGCTAGACTACGTAGCGTACGCTAATCCGCCAGTCCAGAGGGCTGGAATCAGCACTGCCACTCCCAGGGTCTGCTCTCTAGCGCGCGCTACGAAGCAGCCGTAGCGTGCGCTACTAAGGGACCTCTAGCGTGCTCTATGCAGAAAAGATAGCGTGCGCTAGGTATGAAATATAAACGGTCCAAAACACCGGAATATGAACGAAACATCAAACGGAACACCTCAAAACGCATCGTAACATAGAATAGATCCACGGCAACCCCGAAATGGCGGTTCCGCACAACAATCACGAGAATCAGATCAATAGATGACGGAAAAGATACACTGAAAGATACACGAGGGTCGCTACAACCGAAAAATACACCGAAAATGAAAATACAAGGGAAATAAAAAATGCGGATATTACATTCTACCCCTCTAAAAATAAGTTTCGTCCCAAAACTTAAGAAACAAACAACTCAGGGTACCTAGCACGCATGCTATCCTCGGTTTCCCAAGTTGCCTCCTCAACACCGTGTCTCGACCACTGCACCTTGACCAAAAGGATGGTCTTATGCCTCAGTCGTTTCTCACGACGCTCCAAAATCTTCAATGGACGTTCTTCAAAAGTAATATCCTCAGCGACGTCAATATCACTATAATCGATGACGTGACTAGGATCCGGGACATATTTCCTCAGCTGGGAAACATGAAAAACGCTATGAACATGACTCAAGGCCGGGGGTAATGCCAAACGGTATGCTAACCCACCGACTCGCTCGAGAATCTCGAAGGGCCCAATAAATCTCGGACTCAACTTCCCCTTTTTCCCGAAATGGAAAACTCCTCTTGTCGGCGACACCTTTAGTAAAATGTGGTCTCCCACCTCAAATTCCAAGGGTCGACGACAGACATCGGCATATGACTTTTGTCGACTCTGGGCAGTCAACATCCGTTCCCGAATTAATTCTATCTTCCGCCTCATCTCTAAAGCGATATCTGACTCGGTCCCGACTAAATCGGACGCCTCATTCCAACAAATCGGTGATCGACAACGCCGCCCATAAAGTGCCTCATACGGTGCCATCCGAATCGACGCGTGCCAACTATTGTTGTACGTGAATTCGATCAATGGTAAATGCTCCTCTCAGTTATTGCTCCAATCGAGAGCACAAGCACGCAACATATCCTCGAACATCTGGATAGTGTATTCCAACTGTCCATCTGTCTGAGGATGAAAAGAAGTACTCAAATGCAAACGAGTACCCAACGCCTTATGCACCGCCTGCCAAAAGTGCGATACAAAATGGCCATCACGATCCGAAACAATAGACTTTGGAGTATCGTGAAGCCTCACAATCTGCGCGATAAACACACGAGCCAAATTCTCCGGGCCCCAGGTGTCCTTGATGCCCAGAAAATGCGCCGACTTGGTCAGACGTTCAACAATCACCCATACCATATTCATGGCCGACCTCGATCTCGGCAAACTCGTAATGAAATCCATCGATATATCTTCCCATATCCATTCCGGAACGGGAAGTGACTGTAATAACCCGGCCGGTCGCTGATGCTCGATTTTGACCTGCTGACAAGTCAAACATCTCGCTACAAACTGCGTGATCTCCTCTTTCATATCATTCCACCAGAAATTCCTTCTCAGGTCCTTGTACATCTTACTCGAACCAGGATGAACGGAATAAGGTGTAGCATGGGCCTCACGCAAAATACTGTGTCTCAACTCTGAGTCGTTCGGTACACAAAGCCGACTCTGGAATTTCAAAACACCGTCCTCGTGAATCACAAACCCAGGAGACTTTCCCTTAAGAATGTTCTCTCGGATTTGAGT
This sequence comes from Orobanche coerulescens, assembly GCA_033398695.1. Classification (NCBI taxonomy): domain Eukaryota; kingdom Viridiplantae; phylum Streptophyta; class Magnoliopsida; order Lamiales; family Orobanchaceae; genus Orobanche; species Orobanche coerulescens. Next base: position 126,509,071 of record CM065811.1, on the reverse strand, counting down.
AATCATCGGATCCTCTAACTGCTTCAGCTTAATTTCATCGATCAAAGACGACGAAATCTCTAAAGCACAAAGTTGCCCGATAGCTCCAGGCAACAAAACCTCAACATCTAACTCGATCAAAGCCCGCCGAAGCTCAGACTGAGACGTAAGGATCTCAAGCGTTCGCAACACAATCGGCTTCCAACTCAAGGCGTCGGTCATGACGTTCGCCTTGCCCGGGTGATAAAGGATTTCGAGATCATAATCCTTAATCAGCTCTAACCACCTCCCCTGTCTCATATTCAACTCCCGCTGAGTAAATATGTATTTCAGACTTTTATGATCGGTAAAAATCTGACATGCAAAGCCGAAAAGATAGTGACGTCAAATCTTGAGTGCAAAAACGACTGCCGCTAACTCCAAATCATGAGTATGGTAGTTCAGCTCATACGGCCTCAACTGTCTCGACGCATAAGCAATGGTCTTGCCGTGATGCATCAGTACGCACCCAAGACCCTGACCCGAAGCATCACTATAAACAACAAAACCCTCGTTGCCACACGGCAATGCTAAAATCGGGGCTGAAGTCAAACGTCTCTTCAGCTCCTCAAAACTCGACTGCCTCTCGTCATTCCAGACGAACATCTCGGACTTCTGGAGCAACTGGGTAAGTGGCCGAGCTAGTTTCGAGAAACCTTCGATGAACCTACTGTAGTAACCAGCCAAACCCAATAAACTACGATTCTCCTTCACATTCTTGGGCGGTGCCCAATCCAACACTGCCTCAATCTTCTACGGATCCACACGAACCCCCTCGGCTGAAATCACGTGACCTCGAAACATCACTTCCTTCAGCCAGAACACACATTTCGAGAACTTCGCATAGAGTTGCTCGGTCCTCAAGATGTCTAACACTACTTGCAAATGATGGGCATGCTCTTCCTCGTTCCTCGAATAAATAAGAATATCGTCAATGAAAACGATGACACACTTATCCAAATACTTGATGCAGACTTTGTTCATCAACTACATGAACACCGCCGGCGCATTAGTTAACCCGAAAGGCATAACTACAAACTCATAATGTCTGTATCTCGTCCGAAAAGCTGTTTTCGGCACATCGGACTCCCTCACCCGGAGCTGATAGTACCCCGATCTCAAATCAATCTTCGAGAATACCGCATCTCCCTGCAATTGGTCGAACAAGTCATCAATTCTCGGCAAAGGATACTTGGTCTTGATGGTCACCTTGTTTAGTTCGCGATAGTCGATACACAGACGTAGTGAACCATCCTTCTTCCGCACAAACAGGACCGGTGCGCCCCAAGGCGAGGCGCTCGGTCGAATATACCCCGACTCAAGAATCTCACTCAACTGCTTCTTCAACTCGAACATCTCTGAAGGTGCCATGCGATACGGTGCCTTCGAAATAGGAGCCGCGCCCGGCTCTAACTCTATAGTAAACTCGACCTCACGATTCGGTGGCAATCCCGGTAACTCGTCAGGAAATACATCAGGAAACTCACTAAGGATTGGAATCGATAAAAGCTCGACTCCACCACTCTCCGCCTTCAAGGCGTAGCACCAATAACCAGTACACCCCTTTCGCAGAAGTCTCATCGCCTTCAAAGCATTAATAACGAACTTCTGGTTTCCCCTCTTTCGCCCGGCGAAAGAGTGCTCGGTGCCGTCTTCGGCTAGCATGGTGCTGATCCTCGTGCGGTAGTTCATGATTGCCCCATGCCGCTCCAGCCAATCATCCCCGAGAATAAAATATTCACCCTCAATACCCACAACAATAATATTAGAGGGCCAAGCCCTCTCACAAATAAGTACAGAACTGTCTCGAACCTCCTGATCACCAACGATCCTATCACCGCTAGGAAGCTTAACGATGAAGGGCTCACAAGGCGTCAAACAGTCGAGACTCAAATGGCGCACACACTCCATAGATAAAAACGAATATGTAGCACCAGAATCGAAAAGCACACTGATAAGATGAGAAAGAATATGAACGGTACTTGTCGCCACAGTAGCCACTGGGTCATCGGCTCTCCGCATATCATAGACACGCGAGTGGGCGGAGCCAACACTGGAAACTCCCCCCTTAGCGGGCTGACCCCGACCTCTCCCTCGACTAGCACTCGGCGGAGATTAAGAAGCAAACGATCCCTGATTCACACTTGGTTCCCTAGGCGCTGTAATGGAAGCCCGGGCACCAAGGATCCTCTCCCTCTCAGCACAGAAAGCAGCCTTGTGGCTCGGCTGGCCACACTGATTACACGTCAGCAAAGGGTTCAAACAAGTACAACTGACGTGGCCTGTACGGCCACAATTAAAACACTTCACATCACGTAAAGGAGCACTGGTAGTTCCACGAGAACCCCCAGCGGAACGAGCTGGACTACTGCCGGTGGGGAAATTAGCAGATTGGGATTTCTGCTGACCCCCACCCTTGTGGCCCGAAAAATTCTCGGTGGATCTCTGTTTCTTGCTTTCGCTAGCCGCCTCACTCGCCATCACAGACATATCGTAAGAAAGGGCCCTGCTCTGGTAATCTTTCAAGATAGTACAAATGAGCCCCGACATATAGTCCCGAATCGACAACTTCATCCGCCTGGAAAAATGGAAAATTTTGTCGCTCTCCTCTACAACTTGGTTCTTCACATAACCTAACTCCTTGTTAAAATCGGCAATAGCTTGAGATACGGGGATATCCCGTGGTTGAGCATCATAGAAAGCATGTACTCGAGCCTGTCTGACCGGCCACGGGCAATATTCGGTCTCCATCAATTCCTGAAATTCGGCCCACGAAGCAACATGATCTTTGGGCCCAACGGCCTCCCACTAATCCGTAGCGTCCCCAGTGAGAAAGTACTGGGCAATAGGGACCTTACGGTCTTCGGGACAGTTGGTAGCAGTGAAGACTTTAGATATCTCCTTGATCCACCCCTCCTAGCCGATCGGGTCCGAAGCTCCCGAAAACTGAGGAGGATGCATCTTAATGACATCCTGAAGCCAGCGATCCGCTCCGCCCCGATTAGCGTGGGCCGGATCCGGGTTCTGAACCGCCTGAGCTATCGCCGCCATTTGATTCACCCTTTGCTGCATAACGGCCGCAATACCAAGGTCAGCGCGCTCCTGAGAAGAAGCATGACAGTGACGGCTGCCCAACATCCCCGGCCACGTCCATGGCCATGACCACGACCACGGCCTCTTCCAGCATCCATACTGGTGTTAAAGAAGTAGCAAATGCCATACGATGGTAAGTACAAGAAGAAAAACAATCACAATCGAGAATCAAAGGTGCGATACGAGGAAACAAGGAACAGAGTAAGGAAAAACTTACGAACACTGGTAGTACTGGAATCGTGGCAGCGTGACGATGATGTGCAAAACGAAACACAACAAGACCCAATAAACCGACAAGCCTAGGTATCCATAAACCTAGAGCTCTGATACCATTTTCTGTAACACCCCCAAGATATTCGAGGTATATTACAGCGCCGTGAATCCCTATATGGGATCCACCAGGCTGGACAAATATCATACTCATCGACTCGCGGAAACAACAAAATAACACCTCATCATACAGACGCAAAACAAAATAATCCACCCGGTTCAACCGGTCAAACATAACACCATCATCCGACACACATAATAGACAACCATACAATCCGAACGAACAAGAAGTCTTAAGTACTTGAGTACTTCTATTAGTTTAAAAACCACAAAAGGTAAAAAGATATAAGATAATAAGACACCACTCGTGCACAATCATCACGCACAACCATCATCCGCGTATTGGTCCAGCACCCGCTCGTCTCGATGAACCTGACCTGAAATTCATAAAACGATTTTCCCCAAAATGGGTCCCCAGAGGGGTTAGCAATTACGCTAGTACAAGTAACCAAATGAATAACTCACATCTTACACATATAGTCAAAGTATGCAATCGTGAAAACATATTTCCAAATCACTCATTTCCGGAAATGCCATAATCAAGTCACATTTGTAAAATGCACCACAAATAACAGTCGATCCACGTCTCTGTGGACCCCTACCGAGACCCCGTCGGATCTAACCCGTAGTGGTTAAAAGCAAGCTCGTCGATCCACATCTCTGTGGACCCCTACCGAGACACCGTCGGATCTAACCCGTAGTGAGCATACACACACACACCATTTCTCATACAATACTACTATGTCAAGATTGTAAGTTCATAAGGGTACTTGCCTCGATCAAATGGACGGCGACACGAACGGAAATGAAGGATTAAACACGACCGCGAGGAACCGGCGGAAATGAACCTAAAGATTCGAATAACACAATCACAACCACTTCTAATCGATTACGGAAATGGAATACACCCAAAAACCCGCCTACGATTCATGTATATTCGTATAAAAAAATAACAACGAGGGCGGACCACAACCAAACCCTCCCGATTTCGCAAAACCATGAAAATATACCATGAATCCATAGGAAAACTTATGATATCAACAAGATTAATCATATTCATCATGAATTAACCAACAAAATGGAACGAATCGGACGAAAATCCCAAAACCCCCAATTTATCCAAAAGTAGGGTTCTAAGAGATTTTACCTTGGATTAGGATGAAATATTCGTGTTGATGTTGTTATAATACACCAAGAACTCAAAGAAGTTGATGGTTGAGATGATTGGAGGAAGAAATCGCCAAGAAATCGCCCGGAATCGCCTCAGCCGCGGAGAGGAGGAAGAAATGAGAGAATACGTTCATCTCGCTCAACTCCCTGGTTATATAGCCAGGGAGTGTTAGCGCGCGCTAATCCTCAAAGTTAGCATGCGCTAACGGGACAAAACTCCAGTCCAGTGGCCAACTTTCTGGCCATTAGCGTGCGCCACTCGAAACGTAGTGTGCGCTAATAACCTCTCGGTAGCGCGTGCCATCGACCAATAGCGTGCACTGCCTGTACATCAGCCGAGTCCAGAAGCAACTGTCAGTACACACCTGATCCAGTTAGCACGCGCTATCAACCAAACGTAGCGTGCGCTAAAGTGTATCGGTAGCGCACGCTATCAACCAATAGCATGCGCTACCTGGGCATCAGATTGAGTCCAGTAGCAAACTGTCCAGTACTAGACACTCACGCTAGCGCACGCTACCAGGCATCTCAGCGTGCGCTAGCCCCCGACATTAGCGTGCGCTAGACTACGTAGCGTACGCTAATCCGCCACCCGCAGGGCCGGAATCGACCGCCACTCCTGTGGCTGCTCTCTAGCACGCGCTACGAAGCAGCCGTAGCGTGCGCTACTAAGGGACCTCTAGCGTGCGCTATGTACGAAATATAAACGGTCCAAAACACCGGAATATGAATGAAACATCAAACGGAACACCTCAAAACGCATCGTAACATAGAATGGATCCACGGCAACCCCGAAACGGCGGTTCCGCACAACAATTACGAGAATCAGATCAATAGATGATGGAAAATATACACTGAAAGATACACGAGGGTCGCTACAACCGAAAAATACACCGAAAATGAAAATACAAGAGAAATAAAAAATGCGGATATTACATGGTAAATCAAAGCAATAAGTATTATAAACACACAATTAAATATTATATACTTAGAATTAAGAAATAATAATTACCCGAGATTTACGTTCTTCTTACAGTCAGTACAGAAGACACTATCTCACCTCTATCCAGTCCAACGTATGCAAATATGCTAATGTATGCTAATAGTCAAGACCAACTAATCTCAAGCATACACTACAACCTTTTATATAATTTGTCTAATAATAATATAGGTTGTGAACTATTATATTATTTTATAAGGCACCCATAATGTGATCTTCCGTGTGACACCAACACACCACATTATCTACAATATAAAATAATTAGACATTTCATTTGCATAACCATAACGTGAATAAATATGCAAAACATGTGATTAAATGTAATTAATATTATCATAGGTAGTTACGGGGAAATTAGGTAATACAAGCATAAAGTATGCTTTGCAATATACAATCCTAACACTCCATTCTTCAAGGTTGGGTTACCACTATGATTGTTCTTTCAACAGGTAGATTTTGTTCCCATTCCCTATAGCAGTTTATGAAATTGATCTCTATTCAGACTTTTTGTTATTGGATCCACCAAATTAAAATTTGACCTCACATAGTCAATAGATATAACTCTATTTTTGAATAATTGTGCACGGTATTATTTATCCGACGAGTGTGTCGAGATTTACCATTATATATAAGGCTTTGTGCTCTTCCAATTGCAGCGGCTATTGCAATGTATCATAACAGTGGGCATAGGCTTCTTCCAGCATGGAATATCCTCAAGAAAGTTATGAAGTCATTCATCTTCTTATCTAGCTTTATCTAGAGCTATAATTTCTGATACCATGGTGGATCGGGCTATACAAGTTTGCTTGCGTGATTTCCAAGACACATCTCCAACCCCAATAGTAAATACATACACACTTGTAGAGTAAGATTCTTTCGTGTCTGAAATCTAATTAGCATCAGTATATCCTTCTAATATTGCAGGATAATTACTATAAAATAGCCCATAACTTAGGGTGTGCTTTAAGAATCTTAAAACCCTAGTTAATATATTCCAGTGCGCTTTACTCGAATTACTCGTGAACCTTATCAACTTGTTCACAGCAAATGCCAAGTCTGTTAGTGTACAATTCATAATGTACATCAGGCTTCTGATTACTTTTGAATATTGTACTTGAGCCAATGGATTACTTCTCTATTCTTACTTAAGTGAATACTGGTGTCAACAAGTATTTTTTACAAGTGGGCTGTCAAAAGCATTGAACTTCTTGAGCACTTTCTCAACATAATGATATTGTGATAGGAAGACCTTCTGAGGTTCTGTTAATGTAATTTCAAGAGTTAAATCGGCTAAACTCAAATCCTTCATGTTAAAGTTTTGACTTGACATCCTTTTTGTATTCACAGTTACTTCATTGCTACTACACATGACCAATATATCGCCTACATATAGATAGACTATGACAAATGATTTAGGTGTGCCTTTAATATAAAGACATTTGTCACATTCATTAATCTTGCATCCATTTGCCAACATAGTTGTGTCAAACTTTATATGCCCTTGTTTAGGAGCTTGTTTTAGCCCATACAATGACTTTAAAAGTTTACACACTTCCTTTCCCTGACCAGGCCCAATAAAATCCTAAGGTTGTTCCATATAAATTTCTTCTTCTAATTCACCATTCAAGAACACAATTTTCATATCCATTTGATGAATCTCGAGATTGTGTAATGCAGCAATCGCAATAAGCACTCGAATAGAAGTAATTATAGTTACTGGTGAATGTGTCGAAGAAATTATACCTTTGTTTCTGTTTAAACCCTTTGGAAACAAGTCGGGCCTTGAACTTGTCTATTGAGCAGTCATCTTTATATTTCCTCTTTAGGATCCATTTACATCCTAAAGGCTTATATCCTGGTGGATGATCAATTAGTTCCCAAGTATAATTTTGTGTGATGGAATCCACTTCACTATAAATCGCTTCTTTCCTAAAAGTAGCATCAAGACTAACATAAGCTTCTTGTATCGTCTTTGGATCATCATCAATTGCATAATTCACAAAGTCAGGACCAAATGACTTAGCCTTTCGAGCTCTCTTACTCTGTCTTAACTCTTTATTCATGGGATTTGAACTATTTGGAGTTTCAAGAGTTATTTTGTTTGAGCTTGTCACAATCATTCTTTGGAAGGATAAATGTTTTCGAAGAAAATAATATTTTTAGACTTAGTAACAGTTCCTTGACTTGCATTCTTGACTTGCTCGTAAATAAAATGATTCATTCACTGTTTACTATATTTCAGTTTTATTCTTGACTTGCTCTTTCACGATGCTATAGATTGCTTTTTATTTCCTTGATTGCTTAGATCGCTTGTAAGTATTGTTCGCACCGTTGTACTTAGCTCAATTCATATTTTCGGATATTTATAGCATGATCCTTGAGCTTCCTTCATAGTCGTTGTACCACTGTAACAAATCCGTCCGTTGGAGAGTGGATGTCACGCCCCCACACCGGGATTGGACGAGAACGCGATAGTTAACGTAATAAATAACGTTTGTGATAATACATTCTAGTAAAGCATACATATGCCAGATCTCAGCCCGGTGAACTAAGACTGGTTATTTCATAGAAAAGAAATATTCAAGAGTACAACGGAATTATTACATCAAGTGCAAAAGAGTACATCGGAAACCAAAATATATTATGACACAAGAATAAAAAGAAGCGTTAAAGCAGCATCCTAATTCCTACGTCTTGGTAATACTTTGAGGACGGTCTTCAGTGGTCGTCAGCATCTGTCCCTTCTTCTTCTTGGTTCTCTTCATCTAGTGGGGTTTTAGAAAACAATTCAAAATGGGGTGAGAATAATGGATTCTCAGTGAGTTGGGTTTGGGTACTTAATGAGTTTATTATTTAATAAATATTATGTTTCTCCCACTTTTGAAAAATAATGTTGTTTAAAAATTGGTGCAAGTTTTAAAGAAGAATATTATGAATTATGACATGAATATATAGTCAATCTCCGTAGATTGCGGTTGGGTATGAAGAATGCACGACATCGAGCGCCCAATGAGTATTTAGCTTTGGGAGGTCGTCTACATGACTAATCCCTTAGCCTCCTTATATCGTCTTAGACCGTTATCAGTGTATGGACTTTGACTATCGCCACGACCTTTGGTTTGATAACCATAGCCTTGGCCATTTGTCGGACCGTCACTTTAACATTGGTCTTTGAGCTTTATCGCTCTCACGCTTGGTGACGTGCTGCCTTATCACTTATCTGGGCTCGATATGTCCTTAGCTTGGGTCTATGCCCGGATCATATCATAATCGCGACTATACCCGAATTCTACGACCCAGTCACCTTAGGATCACTCCGTCCTTTGGCTTCAAGGGAATAGGATACGACGGTGGCTTTGCCTAGAACCGAGCCACGCTGCTCGATTCATGACTTAGACTAACCACCCCCCATGCATATAAATAGAAAAATGGACTCTAGAGGTACTCGTACGGACTCTAGCGGTGGCTTCCGCCCGGAGGTCTTAGCACTTAGCTCCGTACAACACTTACTCCCGTTTTCAATTGAATAACAATTATTGTCGTGATTAACAGTGGTTATGCATATTGTATGATATCAATATGATAATTTGATAGTATATGGACTTGGATAAGCTAGAAGAATTAGTTCAACCGGTTGATGATTAAATTGCTATTGTGCGAGTCTTAGCATAATCTTATAATAAATTCATAAATTTGAATAGTTCGGTATGGATTGATTCTACGTCCAAAATTTACGAACTTTATTGCAAAAACTCCGTTATGATATGAGGATTGAAGGTCAGAAGTTGTATGAAAGTTTTACCTTTCAAAAATTACAGTTTTGTCCTTTCGTCTTTTAAGTACTATCATTGTTTTACTAAATTTTATAAATTTGGATAATTCGGTACGGATTGATTATAAGTCCAAAAATTACGAACTTTACTGAGAAAAGTCCGTTATGATGTGAGGATTGAAGGTCAGAAGTTGCATGAAAGTTTTACCTATCGGAAATTACAGTTCTGACCTTTCGTCTTTTAAGTACTATCATTATTTTTACTAAATTTTATAAATTTGGATAATCGGTACGGATTGATTATAAGTCTGAAAATTACGAACTTTATTGCGAAAAGTCCGTTATGATGTGAGGATTGAAGGTCAGAAGTTGCATGAAAGTTTTACCTTCGAAATTACGATTCGCCTTTCGTCTTTTAAGTACTATCATTATTTTTACTAAATTTTATAAATTTGGATAATTCGGTACGGATTGATTATAAGTCCGAAAATTACGAACTTTATTGCGAAAAGTCCGTTATGATATGAGGATTGAAGGTCAGAAGTTGCATGAAAGTTTTACCTTTCGGAAATTATAGTTCTGCCCTTTCGTCTTTTAAGTACTGTCATTATTTTTACTAAATTTTATAAATTTGGATAATTCGGTACGGATTGATTATAAGTCCGAAAATTACGAACTTTATTGCGAAAAGTACGTTATGATGTGAGGATTGAAGGTCAAAAGTTGCATCAAAGTTTTACCTTTCAGAAATTACAGTTCTGCCCTTTCGTCTTTTAAGTACTATTATTATTATTTTTATTTAGTTTTATCTTATAATTTTGATTAATTCGTTTGGATTCATTTAAACTCCAAAAATTATGAATGCAGTTGCAATTTGAACCTTACGACTTGTAATTTTAGATTACGTTCTGTTTTAATTTTTATTCTTTTATAATTTACGATTTCACCCCTTTGTTTTGTCTTAATCGATATTTTAGTATTCGGGTCATATCTTTTTCGTTTCTTGTCGGATTGACCTCATATTTTCGGGGTAGTCTCTTTATGTTATTATGAGTACAGAGGGTTCAACTTTTCTGGAAATTTTATTTTCGAAACAGTAAGTTTCTGTAAATTACAGTTTTGTCCCCGAATTCTTGAGATTTACATTTTTGCCCCGATTTTCTGTTTTAGTAAATTCCGATTTAGGTGAAATTTTATGGAGAACTTATTTTTTATATTTTAAGACTTACTTACATGACATAAGACCAGAATTATGGATTTTAACAATTTTAGCCCAAATTTATCTTATTTAAACTATTTTAGTTTATCCTTCGAACTTAGGTTCGAATTATCAAATCATCCGGTGACTAATTATCCTCTTACCATAGTCCAATATATAATCATATATTTTTGGGATTTTAATCCCCAAATATCAGATTTGTCATACTCAACCAATATTTCCATCAATAAATTAATTTGCACATATAATTAAAATATTACAAACAAAAATTCAACAAATATCAAGACCATTACATGCATGGTAATGAATGAATCAAGTATAGATAACCAAGGTTTTAATACTTGCATGCACCATATATTTAACATGTATAAATTTTGAATAAGAGAAAAGAAAGAAACAATTTTACCCACCTCGATTTCTTGTCGGAAATAAATGGTTCTAGGTCTCGGAACAGGAAGAAAACGATCTCCCTCCTTGAAATACATGGTTCGGCCGATTCAAGTATCCATGCATCCATGATGAATATTTTGCTTGCATGTCTAGATATTTGAGTTATATTAGGAAGGTTTTTTTTATATATACTTATAGAAGAAAAAAAGGAAAGTAGGAAAAGAGATTACCTATTTCTTGTTGAACCCTCTTCTTCCTTCTCTCTTCTTCTTTGGTTCAGCCCTCTCTCTCTCCCTAGTCTCTCAATGCAGATTTTTTTTTATGAAGTATAAGAGTATGTATATTTTAAGGGTTTTAAAAAGAGATAGTCAAAGCATGGGACAAGGGAACACAAGACACAAGATTATGTCTTGCATGGGAAGGAAATGAAGACTCTAGGTGTCCTCCCCCTCTCCACTTGGCCGCCCATTTTGTGTGTGTGTGTGTGTGTATAATTTTTTTTTGTATTTTATGTGTATAGAATATTAATATAGTTAGTTGGGTATTTGTTTATTTGTAAATGGATTAAGTAGTTGGGTTGGGCTTTAAATCATAATTTCAAGACTTGGGAATTTTATTAAGTTGGGTTTGAGTCCATTAGTGAGTTTATATTAGTAAATGTTGGTACACATAGCCCATTAGGTGAATCAATGTTCTACTTTAACTTTCAATTAATTTATTATTTATGAAACAATCAAGTAAAATAAAATGAAACTAGATATATGTTATATTATGTTATAACAAATGTTATTAAAATTATATTATGATATAATAAACCGTACATATATTGAGCTATCGAATTTAGGGGGTTCTACATCCTTCCCTCCTTAGAAGAATTTGGTCCCCAAATTCCTTCTCAAACAACTCGGGATATGATTTCTTCATTTCATCTTCATCTTCCCATGTAGCGTCTTCATCTCTACTATGATTTGTCCAGACGACCTTGACCAATGGTATTTTATTGTCTCTTAGTTCGCGCACTTGTTGATCCACAATCCCAATCGGCTTCTCGATATAAGTTAAATCTTCCGTGATTGGCGGTATGTCATGCGTGATGACATGTTCAGGATCTGGGTGATATTTCTTCAATCTTGAGACATGAAATACGTTATGCATTCCGGCAAGATCGGTTGGTATCTCGAGATGATATGCTAATTTTCCAATTCGTTCTAGGATTGTGAAAGGTCCGACATATCTAGGGCTAAGCTTCCCTCCCTTATTCGGGTTGATCAATCCCTTACGTGGTAATAAATGAAGGAATACTTTGTCGCCCGTGTCAAATTCTAAATCTCTTCTCCTCTAGTATTCATAACTCTTCCGTCGGCTCTGAGCAGTGTGAATTCGATCACGAATGATTCGAACCCTATCCATGGCATCTTCTATTGGATCAACTCTCGTTATCGCGTTTCGATTCTGCTTACCCTTTGGTGTCCATCGGTCGTCAATCTCCTAATGTATTGGTGATCGGCACTTTCTTCCGTATAATGCTTCATATGGAGCCATCCCAATCGTTGCCTGGTAGCTGTTGTTATAAGCAAACTCAGCTAAGGGTAGGTGGTGACTCCAATTCTTTTGAAAATCCAGTGCACATGCCCGCAACATATCCTCAAGGACTTGTATCGTTCGCTTGGATTGTCCGTCCGTCTGAGGGTGTGCAGCAGTACTGAAACTTAATGCCGTCCCAAGTTCTTGATGAAGGCTCTTCCAAAATCTGGAGACAAATCTAGGGTCACGATCTGACACAATGTCTACAGGTACTCCATGTAATCTAAAGATTTCTCGGATATACGTCCTTGCTAGCTTCTGCAGACTATCATTCTTTCTTACGGGTAAGAAGTGAGCTGACTTTGTAAGTGTAATATCCGCATTTTTTCCCTTCTCTTATTATTCTCATTTTGGTGCATTTTCATTTTTAGAAACTTGCTAGTAACCGTATTGACATTTTGAGGATATTTAATATTGAACTTTTTGTCCTTCGAGCTTGTTTCGGACTCGTTTTACTCGATTCGGTGTTTCATGTTGTTTTCGTCGCTATTTGGTGTGTTATCGTAATCATCGTCCGGAACCGCCGTTTCGGGGTTGCCGAAGATCCATCTCATGTTATTATGGTCATTGTGAAATTTTGTTTGGTGTTTCGACGATGTATCGTACATTTCGGATGTTTGGGCCGTTTTGTAAATTTCCCAAACTTTTGGGAAAATTACATTTGTTGTTGTTTTCCTGAACCTTTGAGTAGTCGGGAATATACTTTACTTAGGCACTTAAGTTCGTCGTTTCAGGTCCCTTACGTCCGTACCATCTTGAATTGTTCACCGTTGTATTTCGATTCTTTTTCGATACCTCCCTCATTCATTTCTGGCCTGTATTCCACAGAAAGGAATGTTACGTACTTAACACCCTTTTGGTTACGTACGTAACACCCTAGTGTAATTCGGTACAGGCATTTCTGCCTTTTTGGTTACATACGTAAGACCCTTATGGTTTACGTACGTAATACAACTTACGTACGTAACACCCTCTTTGGTTACGTACGTAACGCCCTAGTGTATTTCGGTACAGGCATTTCTGCCTTTTTGGTTACGTACGTAAGGCCCTGATGGCTTACGTACGTAACACAACTTACGTATGTAAGCATGTGGTGGCGACGTACGTAACGAAGCCTGGGTTTATAAACCCAGGAGTTGACCGATTTCGGTCATTTTTCATCCCTCTCATTCCCATCCGATTCCTAGGCGATCTTCTTGGCATTTCCGGCGATTTGAAGCTTTGTAACTCCGAGCCATCATCTTCTTCGAGTTTTTGGAGTATATTATCAACCTCTAATCGTGTTCTTCGTCAATATTCAAGGTAAACTCCTAAAACTTTGTTTTGGGTAAATTGAAGGGAGTTTTCATGTTTCGTCTGATTCGTTCCGTATGTTAGATTAATTCATGATGTACATGATTAATCTTGTTGGTTTTGTTGGTTTCCCTACGGATTCATGGTATATTTTGTAGTAATTTTTGTAATCGAGAGGGTTTGGTGGTGGTCCGCCCTCGTCGTTGTTTCTATACGAATATACATGAATCGTAGGCGGGTTTTCGGGTGTATTCCGATTTCCGTATTGGTTTAGGATTGGTTGTGATTGTGTTCTTCGAATCGTTAGGTTCGTGATTGTCGGTTCCTAGCGTTCGTCGGTGTTTCCTTCCGTTCGTTTACGTCATCAATTATTCAAGGCAAGTATTTTGGAAACCTTTATGCTTAACGTGGAATGGTAATGTATTTTGTGTGTGATTTGCTCACCTCGTGTTGGTCCGACGGGATCAAGGAGGGAATCCAAAGGGTTGAGTCTTGGATTCATGAGTTTGTATAGCTAGCCAGCTTGGGAGGGTCCTTAGAGGCCTCGGGCGGGATCAATGATATTACTCTGTTCCCAAGGCGATGCATGTGCGTATTTTGTTTTATAATATGGCCAGCTCGGGAGGGTCCTTAGAGGCCTCTGGCGGGATCTATGATATTACTCTGTTCCCAAGGCAAATTGTTTGACTGTTTGTTTCCGGAAAAGACATGTCTGGTTTTGGTTTTGAAATTAATATTGGTGCATGTACTATGAAATGTGTAAGCGATTGGTTTGCCTTGATTACTTGTACTAGCGTAATTGCTAACCCCTTTGGGGACCCGTTTTGGGGAAATTCTTGTTATGGATTTCAGGTTATGATTATCCTAACGAGCGAGCACCGGGACAGTACGAGGATGTTGTCCAGGGTCGTTGACATGTGCATTTGGGTCTTCTTATTTTCTTTCGTTTACTTCGATTTGGTTGTTTCCCATTTTTATAAATTTATAGATTGTGCTCGCGATTACTTAGGCTTTTCATTTTAAACTCCGCTTTGTATTATTTTAAATTGTTACATTGTTGAATGATGCTTATTTCGCCGGTTGCTCCGGGCGTATCTTTATATGTCATATTATTAAAATGTGTGTCCTCGCTAACCGAGATGGTTAGTCGAGTGGGGTTTTTCTTGTTGTAGCCTGGTGGATCCCATGTAGGGTTCCACGGCGCTGTAATATACTCCGAATATCTCGGGGTGTTACAGAAAATGGTATCAGAGCTCTAGGTTTATGGATACCTAGGCTTGTTGGTTATTTGGGTCTAGTTGTGTTTTGTTTTGCATATTGTCACACCGCTGCCAGCATCTCGGTACTTCCAGTACTCGTAAGTTTTCTTATTCGGCCCTTTTGTTTCTTGCATTGTATTTCCACTTTTTGAATCATAGTTGCTTTTCCTCCCTTACTCATCATTGATATACTTCTGTTATCTCTTAACACCAGTATGGATGCCGGAGGAAACCGTGGTCGTGGACGTGGTCATGGTCGTGGACGCGGCAGAGGACGTGGGGCAGCCGGTGGGGCGGCCACGTCGCATTCTTCGGGAGCCGGCAGTACCGGTGACCAAGATAGCCATGCTTCTTCTCAAGGTGGTGATGACCTTGGTGTTGCGGCTGTTATGCAATAGATGGTAAACCAGATGGCGGCGATTGTCCAGGCGGTCCAGAATCCGGCCCATGCTGCTCGGGACGGAGCTGACCGTTGGCTCCAGGATGTCATCAAGATGCATCCTCCTCAGTTCACGGGAGCCTCTGACCCGATTGGCTGGGAACGATGGATCAAGGAGATATCCAAGGTCTTTGTTGCCACCAACTGTCCCGAGGACCGTAAGGTCCCTATTGCCCAATACTTTCTCAATGGGGATGCTACGGATTGGTGGGAGGCCGTTGGGCCCAAAGACCATGTTGCTTCGTGGGCTGAATTTCAGGAATTGATGGAGTCCGAATATTGCCCATGGACGGTCAGACAAGCTAGAGTGCATGCCTTCTATGATGCTCAACCTCGGGATATTCCCGTGTCCCAAGCCATTGCCGATTTTAACAAGGAGTTGGGCTATATGAAGACCCAAGTTGTCGAAGAGAGCGACAAAATTTTCCATTTTTCCAGGAGGATGAAGCTGTCCATTCGGGACTATATGTCTGGACTCGTCTGCACTACCTTGAAGGATTATCAGAGTAGGGCCCTCGCTTATGATATGTCGGTGACGGCTAGTGATTTGGCTCGTGAGAGCAAGAAGCAGAAGTCGGTCGGAAATTTTTCTGGTCCCAAGAGTGGAGGCCAGCAGAAATCTCAGGCTGCAAATAATTCTACGGGCGGTTCGGCTCGTTTCTCTGGGAGCTTTTGGGGTGCCGCCGGAACCTCCGCTCGTGAACCCACATGATTTAACTGTGGTGTACACGGCCATAGGAGCCGGCAATGTCCTCGTCCGAAGTTTACTTGTCATACTTGTGGACAGTTGGGCCACAAGGCCCCCTTTTGTGAACAAATCAGACAGCTTCGCGGCGCCCGTTCTTCTCAACCAGTACCTATGGAGCCGAGTGTGAACCAAGGCTCATTTGCTCCGCCGCCTCCACCGAGTGCCGGCCGAGGTAGGGGTCGAGGTCAAACCGCTAGAGGAGGGGCTTCCAGTGTTGGCTCTTCCCAGCCGCGTATCTACGAGATGAGGAGGGCCGATGATCCAGCAGCTACCGTGGCGACAGGTACCGTCCATATCCATTCTCATCCTGTCAGTGTGCTTTTTGATTCGGGTGCTTCGCATTCATTCATTTCTCTAGAGTGTGTACGCCGTTTGAGTCTCGACTGCTTGTCACCTTGCGAGCCTTTCGTCGTTAAACTTCCTAGCGGTGATAGAATTGTCGGTGATCGAGAGGTCCGAGACTGCTCTGTGTTTATTTGTGAGAGAGTTTGGCTCTCTAATCTTATTGTCGTTAATATCGAGGGTGCGGATTTAATTCTCGGGGATGATTGGCTCGAGCGGCATGGTGCAATCATGAACTACCGCACGAAGATCATTACCATGCTAGCCGAGGATGGCACCGAACATTCTTTCGCGGGGCGAAAAAGAAACCAGAAGTTTGTTATTAACGCCTTGAAGGCGATGAGACTCCTACAAAAGGGGTGTACTGGTTATTAGTGCTACGCCTTGAAGGCGGAGGAGGGTGGAGTCGAGTTTTCGTCGATTCCAGTCGTTAGTGAGTTTCCTGATGTATTTCCTGACGAGTTACCGGGATTGCCATCGGACCGTGAGGTTGAGTTTGCTATAGAGTTAGAGCCGGGCGCGGCTCCGATTTCAAAGGCGCCGTATCATATGGCACCTTCAGAGATGTCCGAATTGAAGAAGCAGTTGAGTGAGCTTCTTGAGTCGGGTTATATTCGACCGAGCGCTTCGCCTTGGGGCGCACCGGTTTTATTTGTTCGGAAGAAGGATGGTTCACTGCGTTTGTGTATCGACTATCGCGAACTAAACAAGGTGACCATCAAGAACAGGTATCCTTTACCGAGGATTGACGACTTGTTCGATCAGTTGCAGGGGGCCGCGGTATTCTCGAAGATTGATTTGAGATCGGGGTAATATCAGCTCCGGGTGAGGGAGTCCGATGTGCCGAAAACAGCTTTTCGGACGAGATACGGACATTATGAGTTCGTAGTTATACCTTTCGGCTTAACTAATGCGCCGGCGGTGTTCATGCAGTTGATGAACAAAGTCTTTATTGAGTATTTGGATAAGTGTGTAGTCGTCTTCATTGATGATATTCTTATCTATTCGAGGGATGAGGAAGAGCATGCCCATCATTTGCGGATAGTGTTAGACATTTTGAGGGCCGAGCAACTCTATGCGAAGTTCTCGAAATGTGAGTTCTGGCTGAAGGAAGTGATGTTTTTGGGTCACGTGATTTCAGCCGAGGGAGTCCGAGTGGATCCACAGAAAATTGAAGCAGTGTTGGATTGGGCACCGCCCAAGAATGTGAAAGAGATCTGTAGTTTCTTGGGTTTGGATGGCTACTATCGTAGGTTCGTCGAAGGTTTCTTGAAACTAGCTCGGCCACTTACACAGTTGCTCCAGAAATCCAAGAAGTTCGTCTGGAATAACGAGAGACAGTCGAGTTTTGAGGAGCTGAAGAAGCGCTTGACTTCAGCCCCGGTTTTAGCATTGCCATGTGGCAATGAGGGTTTTGCCGTTTATAGCGATGCTTCGGGTCAGGGTCTTGGGTGCGTACTGAAGCAACACGGCAAGACCATCGCTTATGCGTCGAGACAGTTGAGGCCATATGAGCTTAATTACCCTACTCATGATTTGGAGTTAGCGGCAGTTGTCTTTGCGCTCAAGATTTGGCGTCACTATCTTTTCGGCTCTGCATGTCAGATTTTTACTGATCATAAAAGTCTGAAATACATATTTACTCAGCGGGAGTTGAATATGAGGCAGGGGAGGTGGTTAGAGCTGATTAAGGATTATGACCTCGAAATCCTTTATCATCCGGGCAAGGCGAACGTCGTGGCCGATGCCTTGAGTCGGAAACCAGTTGCTTTGTGAACGCTTGAGGTCCTTACGTCTCAGTATGAGCTTCGGCGGTCTTTGATCGAATTAGATGTTGAGGGTTTGTTGCCTGGGGCTGTCGGGCAACTTTGTGCTTTAGAGGTTTCGTCATCTTTGGTTGATGAAATTAAGCTGAAACAGTTAGAGGATCCGATGATTACTCAAATCCGAGAGAACGTTCTTAAGGGAAAGTCTCCGGGATTTGTGATTCATGAGGATGGTGTTTTGAGATTCCAGAGTCGGATTTGTGTACCGAACGACTTAGAGTTGAGACAGAGTATTCTGCGCGAGGCCCATGCTACACCTTACTCCGTTCATCCTGGTTCGAGTAAGATGTACAAGGACCTGAGGAAGAATTTCTGGTAGAATGATATGAAGGAGGAGGTCGCACACTTTGTAGCGAGATGTTTGACTTGCCAGCAGGTCAAAATCGAGCATCAGCGACCAGCCGGGTTATTACAATCACTTCCCGTCCCGGAATGGAAATGGGAAGACATATCTATGGACTTCATTACGAGTTTGCCGAGATCGAGATCGGGCATGAATATGGTTTGGGTGATTGTTGATCGCCTGACCAAGTCAGCACATTTTCTGGGCATCAAGGATACTTGGGGCCCGGAGAAGTTGGCTCGTGTGTTTATTGCGCAGATTGTGAGGATTCATGGTACTCCAAAGTCTATTGTTTCGGATCGTGATGGCTGTTTTGTATCGCATTTCTGGCAAGCGGTGCATAAGGCATTGGGTACTCGGTTGCGTCTGAGTACCTCTTTTCATCCTCGCCGATGGATAAATGGAACGCACTATCCAGACGTTTGAGGATATGTTGCGTGCTTGTGCTCTCGATCGAGTAGCGACTGGGAGGAGCATTTGCCATTGATCGAATTCACGTACAACAATAGTTGTCACGCGTCGATCCGGATGGCACCGTATGAGGCGCTCTATGGGCGGCGTTGTCGATCGCCGATTTGTTGGAATGAAGCGTCCGATTTGGTCGGGACCGAACCGGATATTGTCCTAGAGACGAGGCGGAAGGTGGATTTGATTCGAGAACGGATGTTGACCGCTCAGAGTCGACAGAAGTCGTATGCCGATGTTCGTCGTCGACCCTTGGAATTCGAGGTGGGGGACCACGTTTTGCTAAAGGTCTCGCCGACAAAGGGAGTTTTCCGCTTCGGGAAGAAGGGAAAGTTGAGTCCGAGATTTATTGGACCCTTTGAGATTCTCGAGCGAGTCGGTGAGTTGGCGTACTGTTTGGCGCTACCTCCGGCCTTGAGTCACGTTCATAGCATTTTCCATGTTTCGCAACTGAGGAAATATGTTCCGGATCCTAGTCATATCATCGACTTTGGCGAGATCGATATTGCCTAGGACATTACCTTCGAGGAGCGTCCCTTAAAGATTTTGGAGCACCGCGAGAAGCGACTGAGGCATAAGACCATTCCTTTGGTCAAAGTGCAGTGGTCGAGACATGCTGTTAAGGAGGCGACTTGGGAAACCGAGGATATCATGCGTGCTAAGTATCCCGAGTTGTTTATTTCTTAAGTTTCGGGACGAAACTTGTTTTTAGAGGGGTAGAATGTAATATCCGCATTTTTTCCCTTCTCTTATTATTCTCATTTTGGTGCATTTTCGTTTTTATCAACTCGATAGTAACCGTATTGATATT